>JBAMNC010001728.1:597500-888912 GCA_037902135.1 Cetoscarus ocellatus | reverse complement strand
CCACCAAGGCGAGACATTGATTTTATCTGTATGTTATCCAATCTTTCAATAATTAGAGGCCATATTCAATTTGGCTAGAGAGAAAACACAAGGAAAAAAGATTGTATATGAACCCTAATTTGAAATATTTTTCAGAAGATCACGAGCAATGTGGCATAAACTTATTCGATTTTCTTAATGTACTACTGAAAAATTGTTTATAGTAAATTTTCTTTATTGATTCCAGATGGGGACTTAAATCATCCAGAATCAATGGGGGTGTATTTAGACAATCATTTGATTGTTTTAAGAACATGAAAAAAAAACAAAAACAAAACAATATTATTGAACCCAAGCCTCCATGGCATGAGTAATCAATAGAAAAAGTCATTTGGGGGGTGAACTACTCCTTTAAACAAAATATACAGTCTAGAAGGGAGTAAGTGAAGAGATATTTAATGAAGCAGCAAGCAGGAAGGTGCGATGGTGCTGCAGTGGAGGAAAAAGAAGGATGAATATTATAATTTGATTGACCAACCCAGCACATATGTACTGTGTGGCTTATCAATAGCTTCTGTAGTTTAAGGATCAGGCATTGCAAAAACATACTCTCTTATTATGGGCTAGGGCTGAGCAGAGCTGAGGACGGAGTGTGACATCAAGTTACATCTTAGAGCTTAAAAGGGTATTTTCAAAATGTGTGCCTGCATTTTCATTATATTATGTAATAATAATATTGCTTTTTGTATTCTTTAATGCTGAAATCTATTAGAGAACTTTGAGAAGATAGTCAGTATTTTAATTTAAGTAGATAACCTTAGCATCTGATGTATTCCTTATGCTATCATAACCCAATGTCATTGTAAGAATACTTAAGATGTATTAAACAATTTACACTATGGTAAACATTTACTCCCCAAAATGTTTAGTAGCTCCAATACCTGATCTGAAAGCAATCATGTGCCACATACATTTAGCTGTATTTTAATTGGGCCATAAATGCTTAATTCACTTTTTATTTTATTGATATTCATGTATTTTGGCCTATTCACATGGAATTGGGCCCCATTACCTCAAAATGAATTCCCATTGATACTAATTCATCTTCCATTCTGGGCCACAACAAAAGGAAAAAGATCTGCAAGTAATAATGTGCCACACACTCAAAGAATCAATATCACAATATAAAACAATCTCTTACAAGTAAAGGTTTGTATTCAAAATGTTACTTGAGTAAAAGTAATGAAGTATTGGCATCAAAATTTACTTCATTTTCGAAATTAAACAGTAAAACGTTTGGAAAATAGCCTAACTAAATGCTTTTAACCTTGGCTCCAACAGAGTGAGCAGGCCCTTAATTACTTTCAAAAGAAAAACAAGCAAACCACTGAACGCCAAGTTAGCACTGACTAGTCGATGCTGTTGGGCCCACACTGGCTAAGCTAGCAACACGCTAGCCCTCATGCTAGCAACCAACACACTAGGCCTACATGCAAGCAAATGCTAAACTGATGCATGACGGTGAAAGGACCAAACACTGCAAAACTAAACATTTTTCTATAATACGTCCTTCAGCACCCACCTCTTTTCGCGGAAGTTCAGGAAATTCGACGGTCTTGTATTCTTCAGCCGGAAGTTGTGCAGTGTTATGGTCATCCTCTCCATACGGATGTAAAACAGGGGTCTTGCAGAGCTACCAAATTTTTTTTCATCGCTGATCTCGTGGCCTTGCGGCTATGCTGATAACTTTTATCATGGACTACTTCGCTCTGGGCGGAATAACATTTTGCCTGGAAGTGGCTGCACGGTGCGTCACGTGAGCGTGCTACACCAATAAGGTGGCTGCATTTTTGTCAACAGCACAGGCAACATGGCGGCGGCCAGCTAACGCCAGCTAACGCTGGCTGCTGCTGAAATCAATTACTATTTCAGCAACAAATTGTGTTGTCCAGTGCTCAGCAGGGCCCGGACTTTCAGATGAACTGCAAGTTTTCTTTGGATTTATACGTTTTGACTGGATAAGGAGAAAACACCGGTCAAGCTACGGTGTAAACAATGCTACTATGCTACAATGACGGCTGCCTCCCACAGGTGTAGTTGGGCACTGCACATAGAAAGAGCTGACTATTCCATCAGATTATTACTGTTGGTTTTCTTCCTAAGATTAAAATAAATATATATCTAAATATAAAACATGGTCTAATTATAGATGTTGAAATGCGGGATATTAGATGTCTACATCTAAACAATACCTTATAACGATTATGGCTATTAAAATGATTTTAGTCCAATATTTAGAGATCAGTTCTGCAACGTGCAGTAATTATTTTAAATAAACAACTATTGAATAATGGATTAAATTCAGTTGTCTAGATTCGGTCTATATCTAGACGTTGAAATGCAGTAGAGATTTAGAGGTCTAAATCTGGGCTATATCTATACTATACTATACTGTAGTTGTTGAGCGATAGCTCAACGACTATCATAATTATTTTAGTTCAGTATTTGGAGATCAGTTATGCAACTCACAGTTGTTTTTTAATAAATAGTTATCGAATAATGGATTAAAGTGCAAAGTCTAAATTCCGTCTAAAAATAGATGGAGTCTAAATGGTTGAAATAAGGTCTAAAAAATAACTAGACGTCTAATATCTGTCTGTTGCTCAGTGGGTGATAATCCCTCACTGTCCCTGCGATGCACGTCTATCTGCGCCTTTACGCTCATCGGCAGACAGAGGAGCATGCGCGCAGGGATTTAGATCAAATGTTCACATGTACATGGGATGAAAATCTCTTTTTCCTTCCTTTCTCTAATTTGTGTGACAGCGTTACTTAAATCAGTAAATGTTTCATTCATGTTATGCGCTGTTTATGCAGAGTTTGTTTTGTTGAATGTTTTTACGTAAATGATCAGACTGTGCAGGACAGAGTGGTTGGCTCACGCAGCGTGCAGCATAACTAGTCAGACGACAGGACGGAGAAGGGTCAGAGGAGAGGAGAAATGCATTTTAATGAATGTAATGAAACAATAGCGACGCATTAGACACAAAAATTGCGCAAATAAGAGTTGCCTTTTTTATTTGATAAAAAGAATCTTAAATGACCTTTTGATTAAAATAAAAATCAAATAATGGATTTTTTTTAAAAATCTGCACCTGAATATGGGTGGGGATCCTGCACGGTGGGGGTGTCTGTTGCGACAGTGGGGCGCCATCCCAAATAAACTATAGGGGAACACTGGATATGCAGGACAGTAAGCAGGGTCGCAGTGAGGGCTCTCCTGACTGCCGGACGCTGACTGCCTGCTGCGCTGCCCACAGAGTGCGCGCACCATAGTATCGATACCATGGCAAATTAGTATTGTATCCGGATACAGCGTTTGAGTATCGATACGTTTAGTAGTATCAATATTTTTGACAACCCTTGTAGGCATTAGGGTTGGGCCTGTGGTGTGAGGCCAAATCTCAATACATCGTCAAAAGTCCAATATGTTAGAGATACAGCACCAACAGATGTGAAATGATATTATTCAACCCCCACTCACAGTGCAGTGTGATTTCACAAAATCTGATTCAATGCAGCGGTTTGATTCTATACAATGTAAAGGGAATGATACTGTGCTTGATTATTTAGACCAAAGAAATGTAGACATTTTTGAAAACTGGCTTATTCTCACAGGTCATGAGTGCAATCTGTCTGTTTTTTACAGTTTCTTTTATACACCTGTACACCTTGTACACAGGTCACAAATGCTTACAACCATATATATATATATATATATATATATATATATATATTTATCAGGAGGACACTGTGTGGCCATTCAGAATAGTGTGTGTCCCTTATGTTCCCTCACTAATCAAACTTAAATATGCCACAGCTCTTCAGATATTGTAAGTCCAGTATCCATCCAAGGTGCATTACAGCACTATATATCCTCAGAATATATACTGTGTATCTGCATCCTACATGTTCAAGATGGATTTAGGGCCAAATAAATGAGTATGAACATTAAATTTTGATGTGAGGAAAACCTTTTAAATTAAACATAAACTGGACTTCCGGGTTATGGCGCCCATGTAGGAAGACGTGTTCTGCTTCGCTCTGCTGTTGCTTCGAAAATAACTCCTAAAGAACTCCTGCTTATGCACACTATCGTTAAATATTGCTTCAAGATATGGTTAACAAGATGCAAAAGGGGAAAAAGTCGCAAACCAAACAAAAGAAGTTGTTCGACTGTAACCTCCGTAGCAGTGGAGCTTCAAAAGCTAACGATAACATGGCTACGCTGGACTCATTAGACGCTAATGAAGAACGTGCAGAAGAAGAGTCGGTTGCCGGCAAAGAGGACAGGTCTGTGGAAGGTAAAGTTGACCAAGTGCTGGTCATGTTGAGCTCGGTAAAAAATGAGATTGCTGCAATGAAAACGGATTTCACCACGAAGCTCGACAACATGACTTCGGCCATACGAGACCTGAAAAGGGAGATGGGCGAGTGCAGTGAGCGCGTCACACAGACGGAACAGCGCATATCAGGTACCGAGGATGAGGTGCTGGGCCTGCAGGCTAAAGTGAGCACTTTGCAAGCTAAAAACAAGGTTATGGAGGACAAACTTTTGGACCTGGAGGCCAGGTCACGTCTAAACAACTTAAGACTTGTGAATATGCCAGAAGGAGTCGAGGGAGCCAACGTGTGCGCATTCTTGGAGAGGTGGATACGAGAGGCGTTGGGGGGAGAAAAGACCCCACTGTCGCCATTCGTACTGGAAAGAGCGCACAGGATCGGGCCGAAAAGAGACGACACAACACGTCCAAGAGCACTGATAATGCGTTTTCTCAACTGCAAGGATAAACAGGCGGTCCTCCAGGCTGCGCGGCAGAGAAGGGACATTCACTACAACAACCAGCAGGTGCGTTTCTATTCGGATATGGCCTCAGGGCTACTCCAGCAGAGAAAAGAGTTCGACCCCATACGAGAGGAGCTCCGAAAGATGAACATTAGACATGGAGTGGCTTATCCTGCAAAGCTCCTGGTGACTTATAGGGGTAAGACACATGTGTTCAAAACACCTGCAGAAGCAAATGTGTTCCTCAAGAACATTAAGGAAGACTCTTAATACTGAAGACATTGTAATATGGAGTGACTTGGCATGTAGACAATAATGACTCTTGCACTTTTATGCAGCATTTTTGTTATCCCGATGTTTATGTTATCAATCTAAAGGTGGATGCTACATAGGCTTTTTGCTGTAGACATTTTTATTTATCTATACATAAGGTGCATGTTTTTTTTTTTATTTTGAATGCATACTTTTAAATGTTATGTGTTGGCATTATGTTTATGTCACAAATTAATAGTGGAGGCTAAGTGGGCCCTTTATCTTATACATTTGACTTAAAATTCATTACATTTATTCAGATAAATACTTTGTGTTAAAGTTAAAATGAGCAGGAGTTCAAACAAGATTATAACATGGCAGCAGCAGTGATTAGCAATTCAGGGAAGTGGTTTGACCGATCCTCGCTAGTGTGGACTGGTCCCTAGCTATAACGGGAGACAAAGCGGAGGAGGGTGGGGCATACCCATTGGGGGATGGGTTAAAGGGAAGAGTTCTTGTTTTACCTGTTGGATGTATGTTCTGTCATTTGCTTTTGTTGTGCCCAAAATACATAGTTTCATATTGCAAAGCAATCTTAGAGCCAGGTCACTTGCTATATGGTATTTATGTTTCAAGGTATATATTTTAAGTTTACAACATGGAACTTTAGGGGCTTACAACGCCTCCAAAAAGTTAAACAAGTTATGAATAAGTTAAAAGAGATGGATTCAAAAATTGTGTTTTTACAGGAAACACATCTTCTTGACGACAGTCTTTTGAGGGTGAGGAGGAGATGGAGGGGTAAGGTGTATACAGCACCATTCTCATCCCAATCCAGAGGGGTTATGACATTAATACATGAGTCAATCCCCTTTCAAATTAGAAATATTATTAAGGATAAAAGGGGGAGGTATTTGGTTCTCCAGGGTACTCTCTTCTCTGAATTTCTCAATTTAACAAATGTTTATGGACCTAATATAGATGACTGTAATTTTTTCAATGATCTTTTCTTTACTCTTTCTACTCTTCAGGGTTCTCACATAATTGGGGGAGATTTTAACTGTGCGCCAAAGTTGGATAGATCAAGTGGAGTTGATCAGTCACATGTTAGTTGTAGAGCTATAATTCATAGATTTATGAAAGATTTAAAGTTAATGGATATATGGAGGGAAAGGAATCAGAATATTAAAACCTATTCCTGTCATTCAGGTACTCACAAAACTTACTCTAGAATAGATTTTTTCCTTGTCTCCACCATATTGCAATCCAAAGTTTATAACTGCTCATATGACAACATTGTGATCTCGGATCACGCTCCATGTTGTTTGGTTTACAGGGAAGTTAAGCTTAAAAGAGACCCCCCAAGATGGCAGTTTCAGCATAAATGGCTACAAGATGAAGATTTGGTGAAATATTTAAGCAAACAAATTGATGATTTTTTTGAAATTAATACTACTCAAAAAACGGCATGTATTAAATGGGAAGCATTTAAGGCCTTCCTTAGAGGGCATATAATTAGCTATACAAGTTTTAAATCTAAAAAGAATCAAGAGCTTAGCTCACAATTAGAAAATAAAATAAAATCACTTCAGGAGAAAGTTAGCAAAAATTCTAATTCACAATTAGAAAAAGAATTATTGATTTTGAGAGCAGAATATGATAAGCACTCTGCTTTTAGAGCTGCATCAAGTCTTTTGCGTCTTAAACAATCGTTCTATGAGCAGGGGGATAAGGCTGGTAAGCTGTTGGCATGGCAAATAAAACAGTTGGAATATAAAGTACCTATTACATCTATTATAACAAATAGTCAAACCTTATTGGATCCAGAGGAAATTAATATGGCCTTTAAAAGTTATTATGAAAAGCTATATGAAGCACAAACAACTATACAACCAGAGGATATAAATACATTTTTAAATAAATTAGATATACCTAAGATCTCAAAAGAAAACGAAAATGCTTTAAATGTGGAAATCACCAAAGAAGAAATAGGACAAGCAATTGACAGTATGAAATCTGGGAAAAGAGCAGGGCCGGATGGCCTTCCAATTGACTTATATAAGAAGTTTATAGACAAATTAATTGCCCCACTGTTGGAAATGATTAAAGAAGTCTTTCAGTCAAATTGTCTCCCTTCCACAATGAATACAGCAATGATTGCTCTTTTGCCAAAATTAGGTAAACCCCCCAATAAATGTGAAAATTTTAGACCTATTAGTTTATTAAATTCTGATTTAAAAATTATCACCAAGGTTTTAGCCCGGCGGTTACAAAATATTTTGCCAGGTATAATTGATCGAGATCAAAACGGGTTCATAAAGGGTAGACAGGGCTTTCACAATGTAAGGAGAGTGTTAAATATAATTTATTATAATAATGAAGCACCAGACACTGCTCTTCTGTCTATAGATGCCGAAAAGGCATTTGATAGAGTAGAGTGGCTGTACCTTTCCCAGGTTCTTGAAAAATTTGGATGTGGAATAAATTTTTTAAAATGGGTCAAGATACTGTATAAAAATCCGACGGCTGAAATTATGACCAATAGAAATATTTCAACACCAATTAATGTCCACAGGGGTTGTAGACAGGGTTGCTCACTTTCCCCTCTGCTATTCACATTAGCAATAGAGCCATTTGCTATTGCAATACGTTCTCATCCTCAGTTTAACGGGATTGTGATTGGACCAACGAGTCATAAAATTTCCCTTTTTGCTGATGACGTAATTTTATTTTTGTCTAATTTAAGCAAATCAATACCAGTCATTCTGGGAATAATCAATTCATTCAGTAGTATTTCTGGTTACAAAATAAACAAAACCAAGTCTTCAATGTTGTTATTAAATGCAAGGGAGAGAGCCAATCCAGTTCAAGATGTTTTACAATTTAATGTCGTTTCACAATTTGAGTACCTGGGGATCCAAATTTTACCGGATCTAAAACAGTTAGTGGAAACAAATTATAATCTTATAAATATAGAACTAAATAACTCAATTGAAAGATGGATGTCGTTGCCAATAACTATGATTGGGAAAATTAATATATTAAAGATGAATATGTTGCCAAAATTACTCTATGTGTTTCAAAATATTCCCCTGCCACCTCCTCCTGGCATCTTTTCTCAAATAAAGAAGATGCTCCTATGGTTTATATGGAACAATAGAAGGTCAAGACTACGTCTGTCTCTGTTATATCTTCCTTATGATCGCGGAGGGCTGAAATGCCCGAATTTTCAATTATACTACTGGGCTGCACAGTTGAGATCTATGATGTTCTATTACACAAATCATTTGCCTCATTGGGTAGACATGGAAAGCCAAGGGTTACATTTAGAATTCCCTTCATACATATACTCAAATACTATTACAAAATTACTGAAACAGGTAAAAAATCCAATACTTAAAAATATGATTAGAGTTTGGAGGGATGTAAAAAAATATTTAAAAGAACCACATGGTTTGTCTCAGTTTAGTCCTTTATGGGGCAATCAGTTGTTTGTACCTGGGAGAGCTGATGCAATATTTCATCTATGGAGAGCCAAAGGATTGAGAATAATTCAAGATCTCTATATGTCTGAATCTGACACACTAATGTGTTTTCAGGAGTTGCAAGAAAGATTTAATATAGACAAAAAATATTTCTTTAAATACCTACAACTCAGAAGCTTCATACAGAAGAACCAGAACAATGTTCTGACAAAACCTACTCAATCAATTATAGAAGAAATGATGACAAAAGATAGTCAGAAAAAAGGTATAATATCTTACATTTATAATGTCATGATGTCTAAAATGTCAGAAGATTCATACAGTAGACTTAAAGCTTGGAATGAGGATTTGTCACTGGGTTTGTCAGAGGAAGATTGGAGTGATGCATGTAACTTGGCACATACTAGATCTATTAATATACGTCTCAGATTAATTCAGTACAAGTGGTTAATGAGAATTTATGTAACACCAGTAGATCTTAATAGGTATGATGGGAATTGTCCTGATATATGTCCAAAATGTACTGAATATAGAGGGACACTGGTTCATTGTATGTGGTTTTGTAGAAAAATTGTACTGTTCTGGGAGGGAATAAGAGGTGAAATTGAAAAAATAATTTCTAAGAAATTCGTATTGGACCCAAGACTGATCTTGTTTGGTTTATATCCAGAGAAACCTATGTACACAAAAGTTGAAAGAGTGTTTATAGATATAAGTTTATTAAATGCGAAGAGATGTATTTCATTATGTTGGAAGAAAGTTCATGGGCCCGCGATACATCAGTGGAGGCAACAGATGCTGTCTACCCTCCCACTGGAAAGGATCACCTATGTGTTGAAGGGCAGACAAAAAATTTTTGAGAGTGTCTGCGGACCTTTTATGTTGTATGTCAAAGATAGTGGGGTGTAAGAGATGGTGCAGTGGGTTGCTTTGCGCTTGTTCTTTTTTTTCTGTTAAAGGGCACTGTGTTGTGTTTATGAATTTATGTTCATTGTTATATTTTTTAAAATTAAAATAAAAGATTTTTGGAAAAAAAATTAAACATAAACTTAAAAATTTACATTGTGCATACCCATGTACATATATAGATGCATGGTTGAATTTCCCAACTTTTCCATGTTTTACGTGTCAGTACCAATATATTACTACCTATGTGAAAGAACTAGCATGAACTTCAATTGGTAACAATGAACTAATCAAACACATTCTAGATTTTTCATATGACTGCTAAAAAAACAAGCTAAAAATTGGCTTGCTTTAGGAAAGAAAATAATTGACATATAAAGCAGATAGGAGCTAAATTTAGGCCAAAAGTGTTGTAATTTGAAAACAAAAAAGATTGAAAAAATATTTAAAACTGAAATTTCAATGTTTGTTCTTGGATAAAAAAAAATGCATTGAATTAAATTTTTAAAAAGTGCAAGAGAATTTTTTTACAAGTAAAATAAATGTTTGATTTTGCTCTGTAAGTATTTTCATAAAATATTTTCTTTTCACTTTTTACTCTGTCATTTTTTTCAGTGGCAGGATTATTTTCAGATTCAAATTTTACCTTTCGTTTCAGATTTCCTTTTTTACTTTCAGATCTTTTTTTTCACTTTTAGATTTTATTTTTTTTATTTTCAAACTTTTTGCCATGTTCTGGTATTGGGGGGGGGGGGGGCTTGAATATATTTCAGTTGTCATAAATCTGTAATTACCAGGAGTTTTCTAGAATTGCTTATAAAAAGTATTGTTGTCCGTGGCATCACTTTATTAAGAGGTAACAAGATCTCGCAAGCTAAGCGTTGGAGATCAGACAAGATTGGACATGTTCAGGGTAGTATTTGATGGAGTTGAAAATGTGTTGCAGGAGCAGCACCCTCTGCTGTGGATAAGGAGAAAAGCTTACAGCACCTGGTATGCCCAGGCAAACTCTCCTCCAAGTCCCTATCTCGACCATTGGTCGAGCGCTGTTGAGCACTGTTGAGCGCTCAACCCGCCAATCATTGAGCTGGGATTTTCGTCAACGGGCCAATCAGCATCATGCCCGCCTCTCACAGTGACACTGCTGTCATTACAGGAGTCACTTTGCTTGGGTAAGTCTGATTGTCGTTATCTTCTTTTGTACATATTTATCGTACATTAAACTTGCGTGTGGCTGGTTTTGATAAATGAAAAGATTCTCTTAAAATCAACATCTTTCTGCTACAAAAATGTCATTGTTTACATATTTACATTTGCGCAAATTGGCATGTTTACGAGCATCTTTGTCTGTATTGATAACGTAGGCTCTCGACAACCTGCGAGTAGTTTGGTGTCAAACTGTTGTGAGATTTTCTGCATATTTTATAGCGTTTATCATCATGACAGCTTTTTACCAAATTTATAAACCAGTGTCAATGTGAAATGATTGATACCCTGGTTACCTCAGTTACCTCATCAGTAAATAACTCGACTTACTATTAACACATGAGCTGGCCAGGTATGTAAAACGGGACAGAACACAATTTTTTATTTTACATATCTTGGCGTTCATTAAACTAGCTTGGTGCTGGTTTTGATAAATCAAAAGATTCTCTGAAAATCAACAACTGTCCACGTCAAAAATGCCGTTGTTTACATATGCACGAATTTGCATATTTACTGGCATCTTTGTCTGTATTGATAACGTAGGTTGTCGACAACCTGCAAGTAGTTTGGTGTCAAACTGTTGTGAGATTTTCTGCATATTTTATTGCTTTTATCATCATGACAGCTTTTTACCAAATTTATAAACCAGTGTAAATGTGAAATGATTGTTAATCTATTTTATACCTTAGATACCTCAGTTACCTCATCAGTAAATAATCTGACTTACTATCAGCACTATTATTATTATTATTATTATTATTATTATTATTGTTATTACTACTACTTATATGAGCTCTTTAGGTATCTACACAGGACAAAACATGATTTTTTCATATTGGAAAACTTTTTTTTTTAATTCATGCTTTTAATTTTATATTTGACAACAGTACACACAGGTCCAGACTATTATTACTACGTACTGGAAAACTTGTTTAATCAATATTTGTTTTTGTTGTTAAGGTTAAACATGGAGAGGAAGACGCACGAGTGCAGTTTGTGCAGCAAGACTTTCACTGAGAAGTCTAACCTGACCAGGCACATGAAGCTTCATGCTCCAATGGAGATTCGGTGTGATGTGTGTGGTAAAAGCTTCACCTTCAAACAACAGTTGAACTCCCACCTGAAGCAGCATCTGTATCCACACATTCCTCTGTACAGACAGGGAGAGGCCAGGCTGCTGTGTTCAGAGGCAGCTAAGACCGTGGCAAAGGCACCCACCAAAGCAGTCGAACCTGGATGGCTGGAACCTGAAAAGGCAGAGGCGGCTGCCAAGAAATCTGGAGGGGAAATGTGGAAAGGGCAGTTAGTCATCATGTTCCGCAAGTATGCTGGACAGTCATTCAGATGGCTACTTGAAAATGATGTCGGCTGGGTGGTATGGTTGCTCTCTGAATATTGCCAGAAGGGTGAGAAGAATGAGCTTCTGAAGTGGCAGAAGGAGCGAATGCTGGAGTTTGTCAGAGAGTTCCCTTCTGTCACGTGGCATCTTGACAAGAGGTTGGAGGTAAGATAATTGGGTTATTTCTCCTTTATCTAACATTATATTGTAATTACTGTTTTGTTTATGGACAGGACAAATTTAGCACCTTCAAGAGCAAACAGAAGCTTTAGACATATTAAGAACTCATAGGAGATGTTGAGTAAAGCAGGTGTATTTTATTTTCTGCAGAAACAGGGATCAATAAAAGAAAAGGTGGCTGAATCGGCTGTTTCCGAGTTCCAGCAGGAACCTGGCTATGCAAGTGATGCTGAACTGTTGGCTGCTGCTGGTAATATTATGCTGAAATGAAAATCAAATAGCCTTTGAATTATGCAATATTAATGTACACATTCACATTATTTACTTCCCTGACTTTAGCTAAAGAAATTTTGGTCCTGTGACATACAACACATGCACTGTATATGTATGCCTACACAAAAGGAATTTATGCCGTAATTTGAGTTTAGTAAAAATAGACCATTTTCACGTAAAATAATGCAGATTAAGAAAGCTTCTTTAGAACATTACAGCCATTTCTAATCAGAGAAATGTTTGTGTTTTGTGGAATTCATTACTGTATATGAAGCCATGCAAGGTAATACATTTTTTGTGGCATTTCTTCTTCAGAACAAATCCTTGACGAGTCTGAGTTGCAGGTCTCCACACAGTTTACCACATGGGGAGAGCTCGCTCCAGCTGAGACTCAGGACTCTGCCAACAGGTGCAGCACATCTCAGGGAAGACCCTCATCCACAGCAGAGAGCTCTGCTTCAGAATCCAGTGGCATCATGTTGGAGGGTTGGCAGAAATGCTGGGAGCAGCCCCCTGCATCTGCCCAAGCCCCTGGTATAGCCCCTCCTAACGTCAGGTGGCTAAAATACGATGAAAGGTATGGTCTCTTTGATGGCTCATCCAAGTTCAAGAATGCAAAAGGTGAGATAGTGGAGAGGAAGCTCTAAAAAGAGAAGATGGAGTTCCACCCGCCTCCACCTCCTGTGTCCGTCAAGGGAGCAGTGCCCAACATGATGGCCTTTTTTACCACCCCTGCCTTCTTCTGGCGCCCAGTTGGTGTGATGAAAGCCAAGATCTGCTGCCCTAACACGAACTGCCCTGCACTGCCAGAGGAATACCTGGAGAAGAAAGGCTTTGGCAGTTACGCTTGGCAAGTGTGTGGGATGACGTATAATTACACCATGTTGACAGAGAAACTGAAATGTTCTCACTGTGAAAAGATGAGGCAGGCAGTGAGCAAGACACACAGTGATGCAGACAGTGACAACAAGGATTCACATCACATGCAAAAGTACATGTGGTTGGCACACAGCCCCAAGATTCTGATGAACCTCGCCCCAGCCATCAGAAGCATGTTTCCTGCCATTCTGTGTGGGAAGCGTGCAGTTGACAGAGGTGTCGTCACCCTGCTGAGTGACCGGCTCGATGCTGTGTCAATGAACAAGGTACAGAGACTGTTGCAGCAGGGCCATGATGAGCGGTATGTTCAGCGGCGTGACCTTTACCAGACTCTCCTGTACGAGGCACACACAGCTGGCTCTTCTTTGTCACAGAGTGGCATCCTTTCCTTTCTGAAAGCTCCAGGTACATACACCCCTCCCCTCCCCCAGTCTCCCCTTCCATCTGCCCGTGTGCTGAGGCGTGCACACATGATCATGGAAATGGAAAGGATGCCTGTGTACAGAGCTGCCATCCACAGTGTGACTGGAGGGATCCTCTGCATCGATGGTACAAAAAAGGTATGTATTAAATATCACTTTGATGATTATTCTGTTGTGCTAATGAAGCTCAGTTCTTCATAATCAAATTGAGTGAGAATACTTTGTAATTCATAGACATAGAGAAATTGTTAAGAAACACGATAATATTTATTTTCTGCTTTGTTTTTTAGGTCCTTAAGAAGATATATGGTGATGGCCAGGGCACCATGCAGTATGTCACCAGTGTTCTGAATGAATGGGGTCAGTTCTTGACGACAGTGGTGGTGGTAGCTGAGTCCAGGGGGTGCTACAACCGTATGGCGAGCGGTATGATTGCCCGGTTCCAACGTGCAAACGCTCCTGCACCAAAGGTCATATATGCAGACAACAACTGTTGTCGGTAAGTTAAATAATACCTCCATATAACTGATAATTAAATTAATAATTCAGTTGATAGATGAAACAGTTAACATTAAATTATATCTTTTTAAAATGACCACATGCTGTATAAAATGTTGATATCATTTCAGTGACAGTGGTTCATCATTCCTGGAGACTCTGTTCAGTGACTGGGTGCAGAGGGGTACCGTGGTTAGACTGGACATCCGCCACTGGCTGCACCGCTGGGATACTGTTGTGATCAAACAGAGCCATGCCAAGTATGGGGCATTCATGAGTGCCTTGGCAGGTGCAGTGCTGGCCTACAAGGACGACATGATGCTCTTAGTCTGGGCTGTCAGGAGTGGCAACCAAGAATTGTACGCCAAATATTCAGACAAGGACATGATAGCCTTCCTCAAGCCTGGACCAGATCAGGTCTGACGTCAGGCGTATTACCCATGGTGTTGACGTAAGTGTAAAATTAATCCACATATTAATTTTGTGCATTAGAAGCATCACACTACAAGATGAGCCCTCATTTTTATGTTGAATATATGTTACAGGAGACAGCTTCAGGGGTTGAGTCCATCATTGCCGAGTTCAAGGGACCAGCAGGCCTTGATATTGATGGCATCCACCTGTTCAAGTCAACAGAGGCAGTTGATGCTCACTGGGCAGTTTCAAGCAAGCATCTTAGTTGTATGCAGGTGAGTTAATGTCTTTGTAATCACGTAATCATGTGTCATTGTAAATCCATCTAAACCAATATGGCAATATTTCAACAGACACCAGAATAAACAAGACACTTGTGAATTGGTGTGTGTTTTACAGAATCCCCCTGGCATACAGCTGTATGTCATAGTGAAGGTGGTGATGCTGCATGGTGTTCAGCTGAACAAGTACAGGTGCCGACGAGGCAGTAACTCCTTGGAGGGGTTGCATGCACACCTTTACAATGCCATTCCTTCTCAGAGATGTGGTATTATGCAATTCCAAGTAAGTACTAAGAATGACACTTCACATTTACCAGACATCTCTCATAGATGGGAAAAAGACTTGAACAATTAATATATTGAGGATGATTGGCAGGCAACTATACACCTGATCAAGTCCACATCTACTTGTAACCGGCTGAGAGAAACTCAGTACAAGATACTTCACAGGCTGCATATTACTCCTGTTATTTTATACAAAATTGATCACTCCATCTCTCCTCTGTGCACCAAATGCAACGTAGAAAGAGGGACACGTTTCCATTACTTTTGGGAATGTAAACTGATTCTCAGATTTTGGACAGTTATTTCACAGGTAGTCAGTGGGATATTTAAAATGAAAATTAAGAAGGACCCTGGCGTTGTCCTCCTGGGCCTTCCCTCTAGAGACCTGCATCTCACTGCATCACATAATAAGCTCCTTCTAGTTTTTAAAAAGTGTATACTGCAGATCTGGATCAAAACTCTCCCACCTAGTGTCACCCTTTGGTACAGGGAGATCTTTAATATCCTCCCTCATGAAAGGTTGGAGGCTGCTGTAAACACACACTTTTTTTAAATTATTATTTCTCATCATTTTGTCATTATCATTGCCTCAGTCATTTTAACTATTTTGTATCTCTTATTTTTGTGTTATGTACTGTTTGTGTTTTGAAACATTGTGTTAAAAAAAGACACTTCAATAGAGCAAAATGTCAATGAATAATGCATTTTATTTCAAAGCTTTAATAACTTGTGTGCTTAGCGTACAATAATACATACATTGGTCTTGTGTTTCAGGTATATCTGGTTGCGTTTGCTGTGCAGTGGAACCATCGGGTGGAGTCACTCCGGGTTGGTGGTGGTCAGGGTCGGCAGACATCATGCATGGACGTGCAGCAGATCCAGTGCATGAATCGTCAGGCTGAGGTGCTCTTCGGCAAAGATCATGTTCTGGAGCCCAACTTTGCAGCTCCTCTGCCCTACCCTGATAAATAGAGGGACCCAGAAGATGAGGAGCTCCTTGGTGTGGAGTATGCCATGTGCCAGTCAACAGGCTTCACTGCGAGGAATTACTATGCCCAGAGAGGTACAGTATTCAATCGCACACTTCAACAATAGACATACATTTGAGGCAGACTATCCATTTATTTTTCATGCATATTCTAGCAATGACAGTAAACATGATATAAATTCAAATTTCATTTCAATATGTAACAAAGAAACCATGCATATTATTGGCATGTCTGTGTATGCATGAATCTACAACTGGCCAGGCACATTTGTGATTTGTACAATTACATATTTGCAGCTGAGGAAGAGCAGGTCTATGATGAAGACGAGTCGGCTGAGCAAAGTGAGGAGGAGATGGCAGATGAGGGTCTCGACATGCCTGCAGAGGATGATCCTATTGATGTCATCTGTAAGAAACATGCTATCTTGACACAAGCAGAACAGGTGGAGGAGGAGGATAGCCCTGCTCTGCAGGATGTGCTGATGACCCGGCGACATCTGCATCTTCCAGGAATAGAGGAAGTGGAGGCGTTAGCCTTGCTGATGCTTGAACTGGCAGACAACAGTCACCACCACCTTGTGCCAGCTGACCTCAGGCAGAAGATTGTCACTGCTGCCAGTTGTCTTCAGGAGCATGACAAGACTGCTGCCAACTTTGTGAAGAGGTACGAGTCCAGGTGGGGCTACACCCTGTTTGGCCGTTGTCTTGGGGCTGACACACCCGAGACCAGAGCAGCCCAGAAGACAAAATTTGGGTGGATGAGGTACCCTCAGGCAGCACAGGTGACAGAGGATTGTTGTCTGCTGTACCTCATCATCAAGATGCTCAAAAATCAGCCTCCAACCAATCACCTCTCTTCCCCTGTAAAATAACAGCCTTCATAATGGGACAGTACAAAAGGATTGTTGACAGAGTTAGAGACGACCCCATCCTGTGCACTCTCCCCATTCCTCTGCCCAATCTGAATGCCAAATCCATCTCTAATTTCATCTCAAGAGAAGAGAAGAAGGCCAACTACAGGGCTACAGTAACACCAACGGCAAAGCCTCACCGGACAGTGCTCTCACACGAGCAAATGCCAGCAGCTCTGACTCTCCCAGCATCCCTACAACCACCAGATCGACCTCAGGTGCAGTACCAGGACGTTCATCACGTTGCTGGTAAAAGGCGTGGTGAGAAGCGGAGGTAAGTTGTTTAAGCACTTCATTACACCTGCTGGAAAGGTGGAAATTTACAGCACTTTTGTAGTGTGTGGACATAAATCATACTGACATCATCTTGTGTGTTTAATACTCACAGGTTAGATGGTGAAGAACCGGAGCTGGTGAACCAGCCCATTCAGCCTAAGCCTGCTGCGGCCATGCACATAGCGCCCAGTGTCGGCAGCACCTGTACTCCTGGTGGTTCCTGCACAACCACAGGCTCCCTCCATGCTTCTTCACAGGCCATCATGCGGTGAGGGTAGCGCTGTCTTCATACCTGTAGCACCACCCCCTGCACAGCCATCCAAACCAAGCATACCTCATAAATCTTCGAAGCCATGTGGGGCCTGCCAAGTACCTCAATGTGGTGGGCAGCGTAAGAGGTACACACCATCAAAGGACAAAGCTGCTGGAAGCAGCCAGAAAATTTTCATGTACTGTCTGGCAACTAGGAAATCAACCACTTCTGGTTTTCAAGGTGTTGTGTATGACAGTTTTGAACACTTCAAAAATGTGGTTGATGAGGAATTAAAAAAAGAGGAGGGTCAATTAGAAAGCAACATCTGTGAGCAGATGCAGCTCCTCCCTCATGCACAACATTTACTGTTCCAGGACTACATTGTGAAATAGTAAACAAGCTACGGAAAGCCCTACAGAAAGATACCCCCAGGAGATCCCGAGAGGGGGGGAGGATGAGATCTCCAATCGGATGGACCAAAGGTTGACGACCCATGCAAACGGACAGACGATGAATGCAACATGCATGTGCGGAAAGCTGTGCAGGAATCAGCGTGGCCTAAAAAACCATCAAGCCAGAATGAAATGTTCGGAGCGGGAGAGTGAGGTGCATCGCACAGGTCCTGAACCTGGTGAGACGCAGGAGGAGCCCGGCCAGGAGGCAACCCACAGAGCCCAGTCCCTCCACGTACCAGAGCCTTCTAATCCCAGCAGAGTAGTTCCACAGCAGTAGATTAAGTGGCCCCCAGCCAGCAAACGGAGCGAGTGGCTGCAGTTTGACGAGGACGTCTCCAACATCATCCAAGCCACAGCCAAAGGAGATGCTGACAGCCGACTCCAAACCATGACGACCATCATCGTCAGCTATGCCTCAGAAAGATTCGGCTGTATAGAGAAGGGAAAAACCAAGCCCACCTCCTACACCATGAACCGCAGAGCCACCAAAATACATCACCTGCGCCAGGAGCTTCACACCCTCAAGAAGCAGTACAAGAAAGCGATCGATGAGGAGAAGCAACCTTTAGCAGAGCTGCAGAACATCCTGCGTAAGAAGCTGATGATCCTCCGCAGGGCAGAGTGGCACCGGAGACGGGGAAGAGAGAGAGCCAGGAAGCGAGCAGCCTTCATCGCCAACCCCTTTGGCTTCACGAAACTACTACTCGGGGACAAGCGCAGTGGCAGGCTAGAGTGCTCAGCGGAAGAAGTTAATCGCTTCCTCCAGGACACCGTGAGCGATTCCCTGAGAGAGCAAGAGCTGGAACCCAACAAAGCCCTCATCAGTCCCGCCCCCCCAACAACAGAGTTCAACCTGAGGGAGCCAAGCCTGAAGGAGGTTGAGGAAACCGTAAAGGCAGCTCGCTCTGCATCTAGGCCAGGCCCCAGTGGTGTACCTTATGTGGTCTACAAGCGCTGCCCAAAGCTTCTCCAGCACCTGTATAAGACCTTGAAGGTGATTTGGAGAAGGGGAAGAGTTGCCGACCAGTGGAGGTGTGCTGAGGGAGTATGGATACCCAAAGAGGAGAACTCAAAAAACATCGATCAGTTTCGGACCATCTCATTATTGAGTGTTGAAGGAAAGGTGTTCTTCAGCATCGTCTCACGAAGACTGACAGAGTTTCTCCTCAAGAACAACTACATCGACCCTTCAGTCCAGAAGGGAGGGATCCCTGGAGCTCCCGGCTGCTTGGAACACACTGGTGCAGTTACACAGCTCATCAGAGAGGCCCATGAGAACAGAGGGGACCTGGTCGTCTTGTGGTTGGACCTGGCCAATGCATATGGGTCCATACCACACAAGCTGGTTGAGCTTGCGTTACATCTCCATCATGTTCCCAGTAAGATCAAGGACCTGATCCTGGATTACTACAATAATTTCAGAATGAGGGTCACTTCTGGGTCAGAAACATCAGACTGGCATCGCATTGGAAAAGGAATAATAACAGGCTGTACCATCTCTGTTATTCTTTTCGCGCTTGCTATGAACATGGTGGTCAAGTCAGCTGAGGTGGAATGCAGAGGGCCCCTAACCAAGTCAGGTGTGCGTCAGCCCCCTATAAGAGCCTACATGGACGACCTTACCATCACAACAACATCAGTCCCAGGGAGCAGGTGGATCCTACAAGGACTTGAGAGACTCATCACCTGGGCAAGGATGAGTTTCAAGCCCTCAAAGTCAAGGTCCATGGTACTGAAGAGGGGAAAAGTGACTGACAAGTTCCGTTTTGCCATCTCAGGAACTGTCATCCCAACCATCACGGAGCAACCTGTCAAGAGTTTGGGGAAGCTCTTTGACTCCGGCCTGAAAGACTCTACTGCCATTCAGAAGTCCAACAAAGACCTTGGAGATTGGCTCACCAAGGTAGACAAGTCTGGCCTGCCCGGCAGATTTAAAGCCTGGATCTACCAGCATTCCATCCTACCCCGAGTCCTGTTGCCCCTGCTGGTCTATACAGTCCCAATGACAACTGTAGAATCCCTGGAAAGGAAGATCAGCGGCTTTCTTCGGAAGTGGCTGGGCCTTCCACGCAGCCTCACCAGTGCGGCACTGTACGGGACAAGTAACATCTTGCAGCTGCCCTTCAGTGGCCTCACTGAAGAATTCAAGGTGGTACGCACCAGAGAAGCCCTGCAGTACAGTGACTCTAGGGACTGCAAGGTGGCTACAGCCGGCATTGAGGTAAGGACAGGAAGGAAGTGGAAGGCAGAGAGAGCAGTGGAGGTGGCAGAATCACGCCTGAGACAAAGGGCTCTGGTGGGCACTGTGGCATCAGGCAGAGCGGGCTTGGGCTACTTCCCAAAGCCTCTGGTCAGCCAGGCTCGCGGCAAGGAAAGACACCAGCTACTCCAGGAAGAGGTCCTTGCAGGAGTGGAGGAAGAGAGAGTGAGCAGAGCGGCAGGACTCCGTCAGCAGGGAGCTTGGACAAGGTGGGACAGTTCACTGCAGCGCAGGATCACCTGGACAAACATCTTGCAGGCAGATTTCCATCGTGTCCGTTTCCTTGTACAAGCTGTCTACGATGCCCTGCCAAGCCCAGCGAACCTCCATGTCTGGGGGAAGAGCGAGACACCTTCCTGCCTTCTTTGCTCTGGAAGAGGCTCTTTGGAACATCTCCTCAGCTGTTGCCCAAAGGCGCTGGCTGATGGTCGCTATCGCTGGCGCCACGACCAGGTGCTTAAGGCAATAGCAGAGAGCTTAGCCACAGCCATCAGTACCAGCAAACACCATCATGCTCCAAAGAAGGCAGTCCTCTTCGTCAAACCTGGAGAGAAAGCCCGGGCTCGCTCACAATCCCCTACAGGTCTTCTCCACATGGCCTCCGACTGGCAGCTACAGGCCGACCTGGGAAAGCAGCTGAAGTTCCCCCAGCACATAGCAACAACAAGTCTCCGCCCAGACATGATCATTACCTCAGAGGCTTCGAAAAATCTGATCATCCTGGAACTTACGGTGCCCTGGGAAGAGCGTATAGAGGAAGCCAATGAGAGGAAACGCGCTAAGTACCAGGAGCTGGTGGAGGAGTGCAGGGAAAGAGGATGGAAAACCTTCTATGAGCCAGTAGAAGTCGGCTGTAGAGGCTTTGCAGGACGCTCACTCTGCAAAGTCCTCAGTCGTTTGGGCGTCACAGGGACGGCAAAGAAGAGGGCCATTAAATCTGCAAGGGAAGCCGCAGAGAAGGCCACAAGGTGGCTTTGGATAAAGAGGGCGGATCCGTGGACTGCTACTGGGACGCAAGTCGGGACTTGATCAACCCTGGCTGGGTCGCCTGGGCGAGGGTGTATGATGTTGCGAGACCCGAAACACCCAATGACCCCAGGATACATCACTGAGGATGCGTCCCAGAGCATCCATGAGGTGTTTCTGACATAGTGTAATATAATATATAATATTTTGTTGCACTATTGCATAGTTGTTGGATGAGAATGTGTCATTTTGTTTACATTGTGAGCAGAAAAACATCCAGTGGTTTATCTGACTCCAAGCAAACTGTTACTGCCATTAAAAAAGTTAATTGTTTGTACTTTTATTGGCTGGTGATTGCATATCTGTATAAGATGTTACTGCAAGTTTTCACTTTCCCAAAATAGACTAGGCAGAATATCAGAAAATGGGCTTATGAAACATTTTAATTTATTTGTTTATATTTTATTTATTTGATTAGGACAATACACATTGATCAACATACCAGCAAAAAGCGTCAAAGTAGGATCCAGGATAGGGACTTGGGGGGGTCATGAGCCATGCCCAGGCAGTCTCCCATCCAAGTACTAACCAGGCCCGACCCTGCTTAGCTTCCAAGATCAGACGAGATCGGGCCTGTTTAGGGTGCAATGGCCGTAAGCGATGACAGGAGTGACAAATGGCTCATTTAAGTGTGTCTACGGGATTAAAGTCAGCATTATGAGGATACAGTCAGAATTCTGGAAATAAAGCCACAATTCTAAAATCAAATCAAAGTCCCCAGATTAAAATCAGGATTGTAAAATCAAAGAAAAAATCCCCAGATTTCCGCCAGGACTCTAAGATTACAGACAATATCCTGAGATTAAAGCCAACAACCTGAGATGAAAGTCACAATTCCTAAAAGGCAGAATTCTGACATTAAAGTCAGAATTCTTTTATTCAAATCAAAACACTGAGATCAAAGCCAGAATTCTTCCAATGAAGTCAAAATTCAGGCTTTAATCTGAAAATTCTGACTAGCTTCCCAGAATTCTGATATTTCTAACTATTGTTGTTTCATCATCTGATTTTTTTTTTAAATAAACTTTTGCAACAAAAGGAATTATCCTCACTTTCTTTCAACCGTAACTCTGAAAATATGACTGCTTTTTATCATTGTAATGAATCATTGGCCCTTTTTGTCATTTTTATTATCAATTTAGAAGTTTATGTCATCATTTTTATGACATGCTCTGGCAATAAAATTCCGTACGTCCACGCCAATACAGCTATTTGAATTAGATTGAGTTGAAAATGTGTTGCAGGAGCAGCACCCTCTGCTGTGGATAAGGAGAAACGCTTACAGCACCTGGTATTCCCAGGCGGTCTCCCATCCAAGTACTAACCAGGCCCGACCCTGCTTAGCTTCCGAGATCAGACGAGATCGGGCATGCTTTTTCTTTTTTTGTCTTTTATTATCAAAATTACAAATAAATTACACAGTTTTTACAATACATATAGTTTCTAAAAAAAAACCCAAAAAGTACATGTCTAATTTTTCACAATAAGAACCAAAGGAATATTTTTTCCATCTCACCACAATAAGGCACGCTCTATGCGTTTCATTTCCATCTTAAACACACATTTACATAATACATACTTGATCATACATGTTCCTAAAACATCTTCACACAAAAATTAATACGTTAACATATTTATGCAGAATCATTCATACTCAAAACTCAGATCCCCTTTCTCAGTTCTCTTCACAAGCACACTCCCTGTTTCAAATTCTTCATTAAATTCATCTTTCTGTATGTTTTTATAAAGTGATGTAACATCTCCTTCAAAGGTTCACCTGAAAACTGTCCACACATCAATTTTTCTTTGTTCATAATGAGCGATGTTCCTTCTAAGCTTCACCGCATATCTTGCGTGGCTTAGAACATAATTTAACAAGTTCACATTACATTTTTTATTTTTCCCATTATAACCAAACCACCAGACATCCACCCAATCTATTTGTTTTAGATCTTCCATCGTCCAGCACCTATAAATAATTTCCTTTATTTTATCAATATAACTTTTTAGTTCTATACATTCAAGGAACTCGTGTAAAAATTTCGACTCCTTTTTTACATACATCACAAATATTGCTTTTGGTTCTATCAAATTGGCTAATAATTAAATTATTGAAAATTCTATTATGTCTTAAAAAATAATCAAAGTTCTCACACTCAATACTGTTATACTTTATATTCTCAGATTTCCCCATATTTTTTCAACATTTAAATTCGGTCTTATTTTTTTCCATACTTTTTCTGCAGCAGGTCTACGTATAGTTTTATTACTCAAACATGCATACACGGTCTTTGTTTTAATGTTTTTTATATTCACCCGTCTATCATTTTCCCCAACATACATTTCCACTTTATTATTCATTCCTCTTCTCTCATCCTTCTCAATGAAGTCTTTCCAGTATTTCGGCATTCCTTCTTTTAACTTACTCATTATTTCTTCTGCTGTTTTTGGTGTCATCTCTCCTCCTTTTTCATTTATCTCATCAGTAAATACTTGACTTCTTAAAAAAACGGGAATGAATTCATAAACTTTATCTTTTATTTTTCTAATCAATGCATCCCATAAACTCCTATTGAACAAAGTTGTGTTATTATGTTTTATTTTTGGGTTTAAGAATATTGGTTGTTCCCAGATTTGCTCAACATTGGTACATTCAAAGTGAATCTTGTCTATAAACTTACCCCAATCTTCCAACACTTCTTTATAGTATTCTGGGATTCCATTTAACATTTCTTTCTTCATCTGCATGAAGATCCCACTATTCCCACATTTGCCACACTTATTTATTGCATCTTGCAAAAAGATTTTCCACACATGGTCTTTACTATCTTTTAAATACTTTAACATTGTTTTTAATTCTTAGAGCTTCCTTTTTTTTCACAATGTTTATTAATTTTAATCCTCCATCTTTGTATTCATTTTCCAAGACCTCTTTGGCTATTCTTACTCCTTTCCCTTCCCAAAGGAAGTCATTAACGATTGAATTAATCCTTTTCATTACTGTTTCTGGAACATCTAGCACCGTTACAACATACAAAAACTTGCTCATAATGAGACTATTGATCACTAATATCTTACCTCTTATTTTTAACTGTCTTAGTTTCCAGAAACACAGTTTCTTTTTGACATCACTCAATAATCATTCATACATTTTATCCCTACCTTCTTTGCTTGCTATTCCTAAATTAATACCCAGTATTTTGAAATACTGTTTTTCCTCCTTTAATCCTATATCTATTTTTTCCTCCTCTGCAATGCCTATATACATTATTTCTGATTTTTTAATGTTTATTTTAGCTCCAGATATACACTCATATCTTTCCAACATTTTAATACTTTCTAATAAACTGGCCTTATTTTTTATTGTAATTGTAGTGTCATCAGCATATTGGTAAATTAAACTTTTCTTGCCTGTTGGCAGCTCTATACCTTTGATAGCACTATTGGAATGTAGCAGTACGGCTAAAGGCTCTGCTGACAGAGAATATAAAAGAGCTGACAGTGGACATCCCTGTCTTACAGACCTTTCCAATTTGAAGGCATTAGTTGTTATACCATTAACTTTGACGCAGCTGTATGCATTGTTATATAATCTTTTAATCCATTCTCGTATGCGATTCCCAAATCCAAATTTTTCTAGTACTTTGAACAAGTATGTGTGATTAACTCTATCAAAAGCTTTATTTAAATCAAGGCTTATTATAATTCCATTTTCTTTCTCCTTCATGTATTCTATTGTGTCTCGAATATTATGTATGATGTCTGATATGTCCCTTCATGGAATACTGTAGGCCTGTGTACTTGTGACTACTTGTTTTATTACTTTTTTGATCCTGTTTGCCAAGATCTTAGTCAGTATTTTATAATCATTGTTCAACATTGTTAAAGGTCTGTAGTTTTCTAGTTTGTCTTTACTCCCTTTTTTAAAAACAATACTTACGAAGCCCATTGTTATGTTATGAGGCATTATATCTTTAATCTCTAAATGTTTATATAGTTTATCTAAAATAGGTATCATATAATCTTTAAACTCTACATAAAATTCACTAATTAGCCCATCAATACCCAGACTTTTATTTCTGTTCAGGCTCATGATGGCATTTTCAATCTCTCCTTCTTCTATATCTTCATCACACATTTTCTTACCTTTATCATCTATTTTATTGTTTAATAGTTTAAGGGTTTCATCTATTTGTTCCTCATTAATTGTTTCTTTTCTATATAAGTTGCTATAAAATTCTTCTACTCTTTCTGCAATTCCTACTAGATCATCTATTTTTTCACCATTCTTACCCTCTATTTGTTCTATATAATTCTTTTTCTGTTTTGTTTTTTCTAGCCCTCAGAATAAGTTATTGCATTTCTCCCCATCTATTATGTTTTTTGCTCTGCTTCTGACAATTGGACCCATACACTTTTGTTGTTCTATTTTCCTTAGTTCTTCTTTATATTTTAAGTAATGATCTAAACCTCTCCCTCTATCTTTATCTATTATCTCCTCTTTTCTCTTTAAGAGTTTTCTTAACTTTATTTCTTCCCCTCTCTCCTTTTTGTTTATTTTCCTGCTAAATTGAATGCTTTTATTCTTTATTTCTATTTTCAGATTTTCCCACCATAGGTCAATATTCCCATCAAGCATTCGTTCATTCATTCTTGTTTTAATACACTCTCTCACCATTACTTTATATTCTTCATTTTTCAGTAAAGTGGCATTAAAACACCACACACCCCCAACCCTTATTTGTGCAGAAATTCCCAAAATGAAAACAAACTATTTTGTGGTCACTAATCACAGTAGGACGAAAAACAATTCTATTTATACGATCAGATAAGTTTTTAGTGCACAAAATTAAATCTATCCTATTTTTCTCAGGGTCTCTCCGACCTCCTGCACTCATGTAAATTCTGCTACATTAGGGATTCCTCTCTCTCCACACACCACTCAGTCCATTCACGCTCATCACTTTCTGCAGGGCAGCCCTGGATGAATCACTCCTAAAGGCTGCCCTCTCACCCACATCAATCCTCTCACACCACACATTAAAATCACCCACAATCACACACTCACTCTTACACATACCTCCTAACTTATCAAAGAAGATTTTTCTATCCTTCTCTTCATTAGGAGCATAGGAGCATTAATTAATTTATATTTTTTGTTCATATATTTAAACTCAATCCCCAGTATCCTCCCCTCACCATCATTCTCACACACATTCACATCTTCAATCACTCCCTTTCGTCCCAAAATACCCACCACTCTAGATTTAGCAGTCCCATTGTTCACATACACATCTCCCATCCACTCTTTCCTCACATCTCTCTCACACACACTGTCCCAGTGGGTTTCCTGAATACAAATTAAATCAGCAGCACAACTGGGAAAAAGTTAAATGAAATAATAGAAACCATTTAAGAAATAAAAAGAAAAATATAATTAAATATTCAATCAGACATTTTAAACTTTTTTAAATTTCCCTTTTGCTTGCTCCCTTCTCCCTCTTGGTCTTTTTCTATTTTTGACCATCTCCTCCATGCTCTCATTGTCCTCTCCTGACTCCCCTGTATCCTCACTATCATTCCCCACTCCTTCCTCTATGTCCATGTCAGCATTGTTGCTGCTCCCTCCATTGTCCTCACCTCTGTCCACAGTTGTCTCTTTTCCTCCTTCCCTCAGAGACTCCTCTCCTCCTTTCTCCTCCTGGCAGGGGAGCCCGCTCCCTGTTCTCCTCCAGGTCAACCACCATTTCAGTCTCTTTGGGCTCCCCTTGTCCTCCATCTTGTTTCCCTCTCCCTTCAGTCTCTGGTGTTTCTCTCCTCCTCTCTCCGTCCTGGTCAGCCCTCACCTCGACCTCCTCCCTGAATTTGCAGTTGCTCCCTTCCCCGCAGGTTTTGCACCGGGTACATTCTCTGGCATAGTGTCCTTGTCTTCCACATCTATGACATTTAAAACTGGGACAGTCTTTCAAGATGTGTCCCGGTTGGATGCACAGTCTGCAGACCCTCTCCTGTCGGTCATGGATGACTCTAAAGTATTCAGAGCCCTCCGCCGTCTCAAATTTGGTGGAGTAAGGGAGGGAGCGGACCTGCTCCCCAAACTTCACCCTCAGGAACCTTGTTCCATCTGCCACATCAGTGCCCGGCCACATCCGTCTCTTTATGGGGGAGAGGGCCTCGACTCCCCAGCTCTGCAGTTTTTTCAGGATTTCCTCGTCTGATATATAAACTGGAAGATTCAAGAAAGAAACTGTCATTTCGTTGTTGTTGATGTCTCTTGCCAGCACAGATGTGTTTCTGTTGTTTTTTTTTTCCCTTCTTCTTGAGCCATCGTTATCTCAAACTTCTTTCCTTCTCTTTTCCTGCAGCCATCCACTCTCCCACACCCTTTCTTAATTTTTTCACTGCTCCCTGCAGAAAGACAGCGACATCCAGCACGTCAGACTGGGCTGTCCGCCTGAACAATCCGAGAGACTTGAGATGCCTGCGCAGTGTTGACATTAATATTAGTATTAACACCATCCTTATTTGTTAAGAACATCAGTATTTCCCAGTGTCTTAAACCGAGAAGATGGCAATGGCTGAAAAACTGCGACAGCATCATCATTGTCATTGTGAGAGGATTTACAGACGTTTCCTTTTTCTTTATCTTTTCTCATAATTCCGACATCCTGATAAGGTGTGTCATTTGTTTTTCAGTCAATGTAATGTGAAGTGACAGGTTGAGAAACCGAGATGTTAAAAAAAGGTAAAACAAAGTGGCCTGTGCCCAGCCCTCGTGCGCTGTGTAAGTCAGATCAATTCCACCTTTATGTATCTTAGTGCTCTATTCTTAGTTTTAGGTCGCTCAAGGCCAGGTGGTTTGTCATTGGTCTGATCTACACAGTAACCATCACCGAGAGCGCCGGATAGGGTTACGCGCCGGACGCAGGGGGGTTGAGCGGCTGGGCAGCAGGTCACTGCGGGTTCGGTGTTCGCCCACAGACACCTCCACATGTGGCAGAGCCGGGAATCGAACCAGCGACTCTTGCGAGCCGGAGGCGGGGATTCAGCCGACTGAGCTACACGATGTCTGAAGAATCAAAGGAAATATTTATGTTTAAAACAACGACATGGCGTGTGACGTCATGTGCCAACGCCCTGATGCCGTGGATAAATGTGTTTACTTTCAATCGGACGTGTGTGGCTTATGCGATGGCCTGGATCCGTGTTTGAGCGTTTGAGGCAGCGATGGTAGCCAGGAGCGCACAGCCACACAGGTGTGGGCTTCCCACTGTGGGGTCAAGTGGGTCGCCCACGCCTCGCCTCACCATTTAGCTCTATTGTCCAAGCTGGGATCGAACCCTTAACTCGTTGCACCTTACACTATAAAAAAGGATTTTTGTGGGTAGTAAATATAATCCATAGAAATTGTCTAAATTATACTCAATGACTATAATTCAGCAAGTAAAATAAACTATAATGGGTACATTTTACCTCTTTTACCTATTTTCTAACAGTAACAACTTCTACACAAATAAACTGAATAATATCTACCCAGAGACATTTGGTGTCCACTGAAGGGTGCGCATGCGTCATCACTTCTTTCCTGATGACAGTTGGCGGGACTCTCTGGTCGTGTTTTGGCATCATGGTGGAAGGTAGGATTGATATTGATAATAAAACTGGGTTTCATTCAATGAATGACAATGTGAGGACATTGATAAGTCTGATATGTTGCGAGATTAATCGGGAAGCCTCTGTATTAAACAGGAAATGTCCATTTTAGCCCTGGCTCTCTGTGACTTTCTTAATGTTAGCACGGCTTATTGAGCACAAACAAGGTTAGTTTCTGAAACAGTGATTTGCTGGTATGAATGTGGATTAATTTTAACTAAATTACCTACTTTATCTTCATCACATGATATTAAATAAGGGGATACATTTACTATAAAATGATTTTTCTACATCAATATGTGAGTTGCTGGTATCAAAGTGGTTTCGTTTGAACTAAATTACCTACTTATGTTTATAATATGATATTAAATTGGGCAATACTTTTACAGTAAAATGTGTCTTCTAACCAACTGCTCACACTGTTACGGGAATAATGTCGCACGTTTGACTGTGTGACCCTCGTCGTCTGCCGTTGCCATCGTTGCTATGGTGACGCGTACAGCATGGTGTTCCCGGGGGGCACATATAATTGTTGCACGCAGATATATTGACCTAGCTTTAGCGTTAAGCTCAGTACATCTCGACGAACACAGAGAGACGGGAGAAACTTTGAAAGGTATTTAGAGAGTTGATATCTCTCATAACAAACAGCTCTGTGCGCTGTGAGTGTGTAGGCAAGCCATGGAGACGCAGCAGTCTTTCCAGCCGTTCAACCGGAGCAGAATTAATATGTGAAGTAGTTATTTTTGCAGTGTTGAGTTCACGTTGTCAACCAAAATAGCACAATAGCTCCTCAAAACTTTTTAGAGTCTGTGAGTGTTTCCTTCTGCTGGGCAAATGTCAAGGTTCAAATGATTTTACACAATTTTCTGAAGCTAAACCACGAGTCTCCAATTCAAAGGCAGCATGTGTGTAATATCTGTGCGTCAACATGCTGCCTATCTATTTTGCCAAACTGTCATGAGGCTGTTTTATGTCTTGACTGAATCTTAAAGTTTTAACAATCAACTGCTCTGTGGTTCTTTCATTTACTCATACAGCAGGATCTATGAAAACGTGAAGACCGAGTTGAGATGCATTATAAGGTATGTCAATTTTAACAAAAGACAGAAAAGCTTTGGATGCATGAACTCACCGCTGAGCCTTCTAATTTAAAGGAAAATATATGTGTGAAATTATTTTGCAGGACATGTAGCATACAGCATTGACAGCCAACTGTATCTTTTGATGTTTTATTTATTTACCATTATATTAGCCACATTACTTCTCTCTAATTTTAGTTGCAGAAATAAAATGTATCTGTTTTTTTTATTTATTAAAATGCTGTTCATATGAACTCCCATCTTATGTGCTTAATTCATTTTCTGCCTAATTACTGATAAATTGGCACTTTTTAAATGTATAGAATAGTGTCAGAGTGTCTGACATTCTGTCTATCTTTCACAGCTGGATCTACATTAAATCAGCGAAGGGCTGCTTGACCTACCTACAACCTAATCCATTAAATTACATAAAGGTATGTTTTCATAACATGAATGTGACGGACCATTATTGAATGCTGTATGGCCACATTCAACTCAGGAAAATAAAGGGCATTCTACCTTACTCTCAATGAACTGGTTGTGTAAAACATGTAGCTTTACTACATCAAAACGCTGAAACACTACAGATTACAACATGGGCATTTTGGTCGAAACCAGTCCATACCATGTCTCCATGCGGATTGTCCTTGCACCTTTAGGACCTAGGGATCATTGCGGACACATTTGTCAAGGTATCACCCACAGACAACTGAGGCAGGACAGCTCCACTCCTTCACATGCCTAGTGTGTAATTCATGCTGTTACCACACAGAAAGGCAATGTTTTGAGCACCTTGGTGGCCACCTTAAGAAAAATGAAACTGTGTCTTGTGTGTTTCAAGATTGTGCATATAAAACAAATATCTACACAACATTCCACAGTCATAAGAGCAGGAAGCATAGTCCACATTCACTGGAAGATTTCAAGAAATCAGTTTTTCATGAATACCAAGACAAAGCGCTTGAAGAAAGCAATTTTGAGGAAAGTGAAAATTACTGTGACCCTGTCCTTGCAGAAGTAGAGGATTTAAATGAAGCAATAACAAAGAGACTGGGCTTGCTCCTCCTTAAATTGAATTGCATTTACAATGTGTCAAATACTTGCATAAATGACCTAGTTGAGGAACTAAATTTCCTAACTTAAAATGCATCTGGCTCAATTATCAAAGAAATTATACTGAGCACTTTGAGGAAGCATGGCTGTGTTTTGGAAGATCCAGTCATATCAGAACTGGTGAAAGATCTTTGCCGGCAAAACCCTTTCACTGCAGCTTTAGGGGTGGATGGACCTTTGAGTACATGCTACAGGAGAGACCAATTTATAAAGGAGCAACTCTTACTGACTGAGCCTGTGGAGTACATACTTGATGGTAGCCGGAAAAAAACTTTCCAGTATGTTCCTATTCTCCCATTATTGTCTCAGCTTGTGGACAAAAAACACATTCAAAACACAATACTGCAAAACCAGAGAAGATCTGATGCTTCATCTGAATACAAATCATTGCATGATGGATCTTTCCATAGAGGAAACAGCTTTTTTTCTGGAGAGGAACTTACACTCACACTCATTCTTTACATAGATGAGTTTGAAGTATGTAACCCTCTTGGGACGTCCCGAAAGAAGCATAAAGTCACATCAGTGTACTGGGTGTTTGCAGACATCCCTGCAACCTTGCAATCTACTCTGACTTCCATTTACCTAGCCATCCTTTGTAAAGCCACTGATGTCAACCAATATGGATACCAAAAAGTGTTGGAGCCCTTGCTTAGAGATTTCAAATACTTGGAAGATAAAGGTATTTTTGTGCCAAGTCTCGGCAAAGGGTACTGTATTTTCGGTTGTCGCTGACAACCTTGGCTCGCACTCAATAGCAGGGTTTGTTGAAAGCTTTTCTTCCCCATACTTCTGTCGCTTTTGCCTTGGAGAGCGTTCAGAGATCCAGGAGCATGAAGTTAGAGAAGGAAAGTTTCCTCTTCAGACTAAGGCAAACTATGCTGAACATGTGGAAGCTGCATTAGCTGACAACACTCAAGCTCATCACTTTGGTGTAAAAAGACAGTGTCTCATCACTGACAGATTGACTTACTTTCATGCTACTTCAGGCTACCCCCCCGATGCTTTGCATGACTTGCTTGAGGGTGTTGTACCTTTGGAACTGGCGCTTTGTCTCAATGTCTTTATTAAGAAGAAATATTTTTCTCTTGAGGAACTAAACCACACCATTCGTGTGTTTCCTTACAAGTGGAGCGACAAATCAAACTGTCCACAGGTCATTCCTGCGACTTTTGCATCACACAAGAGTGTAGGAGGCAATGCGCATGAGAACTGGTGCCTGTTGAGGCTGTTACCTTTTATGATTGGTGACAAAGTACCAGAAGATGACACAGCCTGGCAACTTTTGATGACCTTAAAAGATGTTGCGGAGCTTGTCATGGCTCCTGTTCACACAGCTGAGACTCTAGGATACCTGGAAAGCAAGATAAGTGAACACCGTTACAGGTATTTGGATGTGTTTCCAGAGGAGAAATTAAAACCTAAACATCACTTTCTTGAACACTATCCATGGTTTACGACTGCTTATGGACCTCATGTGGCTCTCTGGACCATGCGTTTTGAAGTCAAACACAGAAAGGATTGTGAGGCAGACTGGGTCCTTCAGAAACATTCTCATGACACTGGCAAAAAAACACCAATCGATGGTTGCATATCACACACATGAAACTAACATTGAACGTCCAACACTCTCTCTTTCTAGGTTGAGTAAAGTTGCAGTGGAGGTCTTAAAGGACAGCATTAAGGAGTCCATTGTGAGAAAATTTCCTGGAGAAGTGGTCGTGAACATGACAAACAAGGTCACCATTTTAGGCACTGACTATTGTGTTGGAATGCTGTTGCCTTTCAGATCAACAGGAGGACTGCCGGACTTTGGAGAAGTACTCCAAATAATGGTTGTACATGACAGACCTGTCTTTGTTCTGAGGTTGCTAAGTGGGTGGTACCATGAGCACTTGAGGAGCTTCAAAGTTGAGCCTACAGGAGATATTGAAGTTATTCATCATGCGGAAATGGAAGATGCATACCCCTTAGCTGCTTATAATACAGCGGCTGGTCGAATGGTTTCCTTGAAACACTTCATTTGCACATCATAGTAGGTTTTACATTTTTAAGACAATTAAAAGAATAATACTGTTATCATGCCATATTAGTTATTGTGCTTATACAGTTTAACTTATACAGTTGTAAAAAACTAAAATCTATTCTCTCTCCCCATCTCTCTCTCTCTCTCTAGCTGAAGAAAACACACATTTGGAGCAACGATGTCAGTTCAGTTGCGTGTAATCATCCAAAAGTTGAAGCTGCCCTTAGGAATCCCTGATACATTGGATGAACTTATCTCAGTAATCACTGAGAAATTCCATTTACAAGGGGAATTTGCACTTTTGTATGGAGACACAGATTTTGGAGGCCAATATTTCAGTGTCACCTCGACAGCTGATCTGCATGACAAGGCCACTGTAAAAATGGTACGAAAAGAGATGACAATCACCCTTGACTTGCTTCCAGTAGATGAATCAGGTCTTTCTTCTACTCTGAGTTCAGCGGATTCCTACCTTGCAGATGACAGTGAAGTGGACACCTCCCTTGCAGGAGACTGTGCATCGTCTAGCTCCCAAGACACAGTTATTCTTCCTGCATCATGCCGTTCTGCTCCTTGGCCAGTGCCATTTGTGATTCCACAGTTTTCATGTGATATTGAACTTATTCTGGCCGAGGGAAACAAGACATATCATGCCTCTGGAACACACTTCCATGATCCAAGAGTCAAATCAGCAATAATGCAAGACCTTGCTCAAACAATTTTCTCGTACTCAGCTTATCCCTCAAGTCTGCAAATACATTCAGTTGCTGAAGCCCTTGTTGAGAAGTTTCCATGCCTTAAAGAGCCAGGGTCTTTCTCAGGGATGTATGGCTGGCAGCAACGCCTCAAGTACAAGATGCACAATTACCGTGCAAAGTTGAAATCACGACAATATGTCTATCCTGAAATAGAAGTGAACACACTGAAGAGGAAAAAACCAGCTGATGCAGCCCCAGCCAAAAATGTAAAGAGACCAAAGAAAGCAGAGGTCAGTTATCTGCCTCCACATCCTGTTGGAGAAAATGAAGATTCATTGGAGAAGGAGAGGCTTGATTTAATCAATGAAATAAAGAAGAAGAACAATGCAAAAGTAATTGGAGAAAAGATGTCAAAAACCTTTTCAGTCCGAAGAGTGGAGGTTGTGACCCTCAGCCCTGCTGTCAGTGCCTTCAGAGAGAGGTGGCCCGGACTGTTCAGTGAGGCTCAAGTAAGAAAGTTTTGTTTATTGTTTTTAAACCAAATGTATAGGGATGCACAATATTGGGTTTTTGCTGATATCAGATATGCTGATTTTTTGCAATTCAGTATTGCCGATACTGATATTTCTGCTCAAGAGCACAAGCTCTGTACTTACCAAAAATGGACTCGTTTCTTCCAGCATTTTTTTGCGGGGAAAAGATGTGAACCAAGAAAAACAGCATTTAACTCTTGCAAAAATGAAACCCTTGGTTTTTAAATGTACCCATGCACTAATGAGAGGGTGCATCATTTGTGTAATTTGCCGATATTCCAGTCGATATATGGCTGATGTGTGTGGCCGATATATCGACTGTAAATATGCAAAATTTCAATATCGACTGATACCAATATCAAACCGAAAATATTGTGCATCCCTACGTACTCATAAAATTAATATTATATGTCTACTTAATACTATTTTCAGGCCTCAAATAAATTTACAAATATAGAGTAAGTTGTTAGGGTTAAGAATTCTTTCCCTTAACTAATTTTTAGATCAAGGAAGAGTTCCGGCGTATAACCACCGTTCCACTGGAAGAGACATTCCTGCTGAAGCTAGACGAGTACACACCACGCCTTCTGCAGCTGATGCGTGCTAAAGGAGGAGCTGCTGCTACAACAATGCAGCCTCTTCTCAGTACGGTAAATGAGGTAATTTATCAGTTTTCTTGAAAACTGCACAAAAACACTGTTTGCGAATATGAGTAGTAACTTAAATGTATGTCATTGCAGTTCCTCAGTATTGACAAAAAAAGGGATGTGGTCGTCACTTGCCTCATTGACTACCTTGGAGAACAAAAGGAAGATCTGTTCCAAGACTGCCAGGTACGGTATTAATTAATAGTTCACTCTGACACAATTTTTACATTTTGGACAACTGAATTTTATTAAATGGGTTGAGTTTGGCTGCATACCTGTTTTTTATTTAAGGATACCTGTATCCAAAGACTTGCTCTGAGAGCTTCTTATTCCACTGTCCTAGTTACTAGAAAAAACAAGGTCCTCATTTATCATCATCCAATCTCAAAATGCTCCAAAAAGCTTAATTTCAGTGTTATTATAGCTAGAATTTTCCTCTTGTTTGTCATTCCCCCAGACCCCCCTAACTTAATTGAGTTTTTTATACTTCAGCTTGTTCAAGGATTTATGTAGAACACCTGCACCCATTACAGTATATAGGCATGAAATTCACTTAACTGTGGGTCAAATTTGTTACAGAAAGGTAGGCTTATATCTGTTAGCCCAGATCTTGAGCTTAACAAAAAAACTAATCAGTTTTACTCCTAAAATAGAAAACAATTCTGTTGTTGTATACATCGACAAAAGTCAGTCAAAAATTCCTGAATAAATTAGTGATTAACCTAAATTTCCTTCTTGTTTTAAAAAAACGACTTTACAGTGAAAATTTTAATGCAACTGAAAAACAACATGCTTGTATGTTAAATAAAGGTGCTTATTCTTTGTTATTTTATATATAAAATAATTATTCTTTGTTATTTTATATATATATTATATTATATATATGTTATTTTATATATGTTATTTTATATATATATATATATATATATATATATATATATGTTTTTGTTTTTGTTTTTTTTCTCCAGGAGGACGGAGATGAGGACCACACAGACCAAACCATGAAGGTGCTTGTGATCCATAACCCCATAGCTGAGGTGGATCCAGCAGATGTTTCTATCGTGATAGAGGGCGGCAAGGTACTGAATGGATGTGAAAATCGAACCAAGGCATGTATGCTGTTGATGGGACTGATTTACGCTCTCAACCTTGAGTATCCCAAGACTCTGAAATACACCTTTGAAGTATTCCAGAAAATTTTTTTGGAGCTTGATGGAGCTAAGCTGTTCAAGAAGGTACACAGTCTCAAAAATAAGCTTGTGGAATGAAATTTTGCACATGTGGACTGTATTCATCCCTAAGACCCTTTTTGTGCAAATAATTTCTCAAACATAATGTACCTGATTCAAGAGATGTGTTCTGTGAATTGAGATCAGCCTTTTTTTTAGGGAGGCAGGGTCTCATTATATTTGTCTAGATTCAGAAAAATGTTCTCTTTTCGGTGATTGTTTTTTTTCTTCTTCTTCATCTCAACATTTGTCTAGATTTAAAACATTTTCCTTTTTTGCTTGACAGTTCTCAGGAGAAAAAGACTCGGATATTTGGCTGGTCTAGTACGTGGTTTAGCTTCTATTTTGTGTTCAGTAGTCATAAATGTTTCATGTTTTGAATATTGCTCAGGTAAAGTTCTTGTGTAACCTGATTACATGACCAATATTGGTTCAGTTTTCACATGACACATTTTAGATCCCAAGACAGAAATACATGTTCAGATAATTCGGGACACTTTTACTTTTTCACCCCTTAGGAATTCTTGTGTGCTAGTACTTAATTGAATTTACTTTTTTATGAAATTTGCACACTATTACATTTTATCATGCACTACTTAGGTTAACGTTTCAAAACGAAACATTTCTATTGGGGTCCCTTTAACAGTTTCTATGGTACAGGACTTAATGTTTCACCTCATTTGTATCTTAATTTGTAAAAGATGCTTATGTTCTACATTGATCAGTTAATACTGTGCTTCAACACATACCTTGAGAAAAAAAAGTTTTGTTTTTTTACATGTTACATGTTTTGGGCCCAGTGCTATTTGTCAGATGTTCAATTTGCTAAACAATTGTTCAATTAAAAAACAATTGACAGGATCAATATTGTCTCTTGTGTCTGGCTTTAACTTTTGGGTTAAACAAACCTTCCTTAAAAAAGTAATTATTAATCAATTATTTTAATTAATAAGTATTAAAAACATTAGGTGAATGAAATATCCCCTACAACAAATACACAACAATCATGAGTAAATATTACTCATTTCTAATAAGTATTTAGTTGTGAAATCTATTTCAAAATGTGAAGTAGACCAAATTATTTGAGTATATCATTGTTGATACATTTAGGTAATATTTACTCAAAAAATAGGGTAAAATTTACACAATCAAACTGAATGCAAAATGTTACCTCAAATTTATTGAGTAGATTCTATAGGTTGCTTTTTATAGGGTGCCCATGGCCTTGGTGATCTTGTGTGTATGATGGTGAATTGACAAACAGCCGGGAGTTGCTTACATTACAGCAGGGATGTAGCGAGACACAATATCGGAGCCGGACTGTGTGAGAGAGAAGCACCGATATCATTAATCCTGCTTTTTCAGTCTGCAAATCAGCTCCACGCTCTCTCCATGGTGCTGATCACACTCACACCATGTCACGCTGCAAGGGGCTCCCTCCCAATCTGGAACTTGGATCTGGGGGCTACGAGGAAGCCCCGAGAAGCTGCGGGAGCACTCTTTGGGCCTGATCTACTAAAGCCGGCATCACCAAATGTCGAACCTCGGTCCGGATCGGGACCGAGTGATGGTTCTGTCCGGACCCGTGAACGATCTCTGAGAACTTCACCAGAATGGACAGTCTGTGCAAAAAACAAAAACAAAAAAACCAACCCAATAAGACCCTTGTCACCTGCAAATGGCCTGTCCTGAGGTCTGAGAGCTGCTGCGCTGTCCGCGGTGCTGAACCAGCGTCCATTTGTCATGCTTTATTAAAATCTATTCACGTGAATTTATCAGAGATTGCTCACTGGTCCGGACAGAACCGTCACTCGGTCAGGATCCGGACCGAGGTCCGCCCTTTGGTGTTGCCTGTGTTACAACTTCTTACTGTTTTATTTGTGTGTGGCTTATGGCAGCCAGTCAGCAGTCTAGTGAGTGGCGATGTGCGATGCACATACGGCAGGAAAAAGACTACATTAACGTCCCTCACTCAGTCATTCAGTTGGCAGCTTTCCCTACTTAAAACATCTTCCCGCGCGCCTGGACGGACGGTTGTCTGAGTCACTACCAAAGCCGACTGGACACATTTCAAATGCATGAATTTGTATCCGTGAAGCATCCCGTGTTGGTTTCACTGCTCCCTGCAGAAAGACAGCGACATCCAGCACGTCAGACTGGGCTGTCCGCCTGAACAATCCGAGAGACTTGAGATGCCTGCGCAGTGTTGACATTAATATTGACGTTAATATTAGTATTAACACCATCCTCATTTGTTAAGAACATCAGTATTTCCCAGTGTCTTAAACCGAGAAGATGGTAATAGCAGATTAACTGTGATAGCGCCATCATTGAAACTGTGAGAGGATTGACAGAAGCCTCCTTTTTCTTTATCTTCTCTCGTAATTATGAGATCCTGATCTTGTAATAATGAGATAAGGTGCCAGTTTTTTTTTTTTTTTTCAATGAATGCCATGTGCGTTCATAGGTCCCAGTGTGAGTCAGAGCCTAAAAGGTGATGCCATCAGCTGTGATATAACTTTGTGTAGATGTCATATTCATAGGTGCAAATGGAAAAACATAAACTCCCCATTTCCTCTGTTTATTCTTTACTTTCGTCAACACTAAGCAAAACTACAAGGTCCAGAAAATCTCTGTTGTTCTACATCTAAATCCTTGCTTTGTTAAAGGTCTCTCACTTTGCCTTTTCTGTTATTCTATTTGGTTAACTTAATTGTTTTTCCAGTTTTCTGTTTTTCCGCTACATTACTTGAGCATTTGTTTGGCTTTCTATGTTTACATTTAAGATTGTGCAATCTCATTCAACCATTGATTGAATGAACCTTTAATTATTAGACCCCTCTTATCTTGTAAACTGCTTTGTGTTAATGAGGAATTTAAATAAAGTCAGTCAGTATACTCTCAGTTGTTGTTGTGTGTTAGCTTGGTGTTTATGCTTGAAATTCTTGTATATGTTTCAAATCCTAGTCCATGTAGTACAAGAGAACAGGTATTCTGTTTATATTAATTATACTTATTCATGTTTTGAGGCCCCAGAGCAGCTGTTTCCAAAACCATGTCGATAATAAGTTTAAATTCACCCATCTTTCATTTTTTCTGAGCTGACCTTGTTCGATAAGGAAATAAACTTTTACCCTGATGATTTCAAGACAAACTTAAACACTGGGTTAGTATTTTAACAAAAAGAAATCCGAGTAATCAGAGTTTTTATCCATTTTTTGTTCAAGCTTACAGTCAAAGGTTGGGACATTTTGATTTAATTTGAAGCATGATGCTGATGTGCTTGGAACCTGCTTCCCCTGCAAAAAGTGAGGAGTATTTGAGCACCAGTACTACAATTACATGACTCTTTGTCACAGTGACAAGACTTAATAGCAGGATTGATATGGTCAAATATTACTGTTATATTGAGGATTCCAAAACAGCAGAACAATATATGATTTGCTGTCAATATGATTGTGCAAATTTCCAAGGCACAAACTTTCCCAAGGTACACCATGCAACACCATTTGAGAACCACTGTTCTAGAGCAATGAATTCATTTTGTCAAATGCCCATAAAAAGACACAATAAATGTATGTATCTATGTGAGCCACGTCTTATTCATTTAATAACAATTATTATCAATTTCTTAAATAGAAATGTGTAGGCTTTGCAAAAGCCCTACAGAGAACAGAGTATTTGGGTTGACTTGAATTTATGAGGAACGAACAAACAAATTCTGACTCCAAATTTATAATCCTGAGATAAGATTTAGATTTCAATCCCCAGCTCTGCCAAAAAAGGTTTTAAAAATGTGCTCCCATTTCTCCTTTGTCTGATAAAGACTGTAAATAAGACTTTAATTTGTGATTTAAAAAATCTTTATTTGATGGTGACAAAAAATTACATTTTGTTCAGGCATGACACACTTTATATGTTTTGAACATACTTCAATTTTGTTTTAGACAACACAATGGTCAGACTTTCCTGTGTTATGGCATGTAAATAAAGAGAATGAAGCAGAAAGAAAGTAAAGAGAAAACAACATGACATTTGATTAACATTGATGGAAAGAGCTATATTTTTAAGGTAGCTAGAAAACATGGATGACTGTGTCCATCTTACATGGTAAAAAGAAGGTGACCACTGAAGGTAGAATGGCGATTTTCATTGTCAAATATTCTTGAATTAACCCACAGACGCATAAACACAACATCTCCAACCTCTAGAGGCAGAGTGGCAGCATTAGCTGATTTACCAAAACCATCAGTCTGATGCTCCCATGCAGTACAAACAGTTCCTCTATTCTTCACCAGAACTGCACCTGAGGCATCTGTAGCATGTCCATGTGCTCCAGTGTAGAACTCAAAGTGGTAGGCTCCTCTCACTGGTGCAGTAAAGACACCTGGGGGACATTTTAATGGACAGTGAGTGTTTTGTCACTATGGCAGAGGACCATTGATATCCCTCATGTCCACCTCTCAGTCTTAGCCCGGTCCTTTATGACAATGGTTACTGTACTAACAGAATACAATTGTGTATAAAACATATATATATATGTATATGTATATATATATATATATATATATATATATATATATATATATATATATATATATATATATATATATATATATATATATATATATATATATATATATATATATATATATATATATATATATTTAGGGAGAGACAGAGAGAGAGAGAGAAAGAGAGAATGATATATAGATATAAATATAGATATAGATTTTTTTCCAAAACATAATTTTGCAAACTAGGCTGATTTTATCAAAATACTTATTGCAAATACTTAAAACACAATTCACAAAAACACACACCCAAATGGCAAAATACCTATGTCCTGCAAAATGAGGCACTGCGACCAAAAGTATATAGCATGATCAAAATCAAACTTTAGCACCAAATGGCACACATTTCATTCATATTACCAGATTTTTGTCTAACCAACTACACACTGTTAAACATAATGAAAAACACTCTCATCCGTCGTATGCTTTGCTATAATACTAGATTCAGATCAGATTGTAGAAAATCCTTCAGATTGCTCACATGCACAGAAATATTTGCAGATACACACAATTATTGTTAAAACATTTATTTTTCCATTTTTTTACCTATCAATTCAGTGCAACATGTGCACAGCATATGTATTTAGATTGGAGTCAACAAAAATATGCTAGCAAAAAATAGTAAACTGAAAAAGAAAACTGCAGAAGAAATGTGCAGAAAAAATATAAAGCAAAAGAGGAAGGCAAGAAAAAGAATTAGGCAGCATTGTTTCGAAGAGGCAAACATGACTTTATGTCAGATTGTTGTGTCTTTTGCAAAAAAATGTGTTCAGTGAATTTACAGTAAAAAGTGTGTTCAGCTTTGCAGCTTCACCAGTGTTGAACTCTGAAAATAACTTGACGGAGGCAGTTATACTCTTCAGCCCTTTTTGTATATTTATTTTGGGAGAACGGCTCGACCTCGTGTGGCTTCAGGTCCGCGGGTAAGGAGGAGAAGGAAGAGAGGCGTGTAGTCATGGCAACCAACAACAAACATACAGAGACAATGCATGACCCTTGCCTTGTATGACATGCGCCTCCCAGTGGCGAAAACAAAATACTGCATCTAATTGAAAAACAGCACAGCCTCATCTCATAACAACCGAGTATATCAAAATAAAAGAATGTCTCTGAACAAAGTGTTGTTTTGAATTGCAAAATGTGTGTAAAGCAAAAAACGTGTTTGAGTTTTGGAGACTTGAAAGGAGGTTTTGCACTCTGTGTATCACTTTATATATTTGTGCGATGCATATCATTTTATCATGTAAGCAATTAGAAAAAAAATGTATTCACACACATAAAGTAACTTTCGTACATCAGAGTAAAATGAAAATGTATACAGTATAATATACTGTAGTATAAACACAAAAAAACCAAGGAAAATTATATGTAGACTACATTACTGCAAATAACGCTGGAGTTTCACAACTAACATTGGACAAGAACTATTATGTTCTTGACTAATTTTGACAATTGAACAGACAATTGTGCATGTGATGACTTATACAATGAAACAATGCTGACATGTTATGGAGAGAATGACCATTAGACTGAGAATCAACAATCAGTTTAGATCAACAAGATCTATTCACTTGGAAATTGTGCTAAATGTAGGCTAACTGTGCTAACAGTGGGCTACCTGTACTTAATCATTTGCAAAGATGTACTGAGACATTGAGACATGTACTAAGACATTTGCAATTTGATGAAATGAATGAGAAACACAATTCTGTCGTGAACAATTGCCAAGTGGTTTGGAGGTTTTTCCATGTTATTTTGAGAATGTAACTTCTGTTTCAAGAAATGAGCCAAACCAATGGAGAAAAACTGTAAAAACATTAACATATTCAGACCAAGTGATCATGACATGTGTTCCTTCCTTGTGAAAAATAAACTGTTATCCCACATTTTCAGCATTTTCAAATAAAAATTGAACTCATTAAAAACTCACACAAATGAACTACCATGTTTTTTTCAGCTTATGGAGGTATATTGTTTTACTTTGATCAAAATTAATAGATTCCTGCTGATGCTAATGAAATACCTTCAAGGTTTTGCTTTAGTTTCTCCACCTCTGCTCTCTGAGACTCCAGTTTGTCTTCTTTAGCATAAAAAAAAAAAAAAAAAAGTTTTACCTTACATGAACATTAGTTTGCTGTCATATTCTTCCACCACAATTGAGAAAAGAAGATTCCCACTACTTTGAAATACAACATAAACTCAGCAGTGGATGAAGAAACTTTTCATTTGAGCTGCATGACAGCAGGTGTAGCATGACTCCACTGTACCTTCATTCTCTCTCTGTAAGTGTCCCATCTCCACCCTCTGTTCAGCCAGAGAGGCGCTCAGCTCTCTGAGGACAGCATGGAGGTCTTGTAGACACGTCTGCTCCTGGTTTGAAGCATTAGTTGGTTCTCTTCTCTGGTTCTCAGTTTGCTCTCCACGAGCAGTAATGTCATCGTCAGTCTGGCTCTGAAGCTGAGCAGTGGAGGGAGAGCAGAGGAGCAGCAGGACTGCAGGACAACAGCAGGAAACACACTGTCATCTCCATTCTCAAAGTAGTCTTCTGTGCACTTTGTCTGTAGCTCCTGTATTTATTTAGCCTGCTGGAGATCCAGTTTGATGACCTGAATTACATTGAACCTACAAAGATAACACAGCACAAAAACAGAGCACTGGTTGAGAATGATTCAAATATGACCTCAACCTTTGTTTTATTACTCAAAATACAAGGGTGTGTGTAGATTAAACATGACTGGGCCAAAGTGGACATGGAAGCAGGTCAGGATTAAATATAAGAACATCCTGTAAATGGTTAGTGCCCTGAAAATACTTAAAAATGCAAAAGCCTACACTGTATCCAGAAGGTGCCTGTTCACACATTGTCTCTACTGTTTGCGCAATTAAAAAAAAAAAAAAACCTATTTGCAAGGCATGGGTAGTGGGTCATCATCAGCTGACAGCTAAATGAAGGCAGGCCTGTGATGGAGGGGATCCTGGGGGGTCAGATACAAATGTCCCTCTGAAGATGCCAGCCTCTTCATACAAGGTACATTCTTTCATCTCCACATGGGACATAACCAGCCATTCATAACAAATCAATTGGGACTATCTGACTTTGGTCTGCCTTGCAGTCTCTGGCAACACCATCACACTGTTGGAGCCACCAACACCAGAAGATGCTGATCCAGTGAGTCCTCCATCAGAGACAGACTGTAGGCCTGGATGTTGGCTTCAATATGATATGAGTCCCATTAAATGTGACAGTGTGAAGGCACCAGTGCAGCAGTGAACATGACTTTGCGATATTGTCACTTAATGAACACTGGACATCGCTTGTGATGTGCATTGATAAGTTGAATAGTCTACATCTTATAATTTCAGGTGGTCTGCAATGGTGACTGCATGATCAGCAATGTTGTGTCAAAGTGGCTCGGTCCATGACTCCTGAGTCTTCAGACCTCTGTAATCTATCAGCGCCTATCACAAGGTGAGCCACACAACCTCTATGAATAAACACTTTTAACATCATGGCTGTGTCAAGAATGTCACTCTGAGGTTATGATGAGGACATTTTGCATTCACAGGTGAATTCTCAGGTGTGTTGCTGGGGCACAGAGCGTATGCCTGCCAGCCTTTTCTCCTCACACCGCTTACAGACACTGTAACGAACCAACTGTGAAATTCACAGTAATTAACTGGCAGCAACTGACAAGTAAGTTACTGTAAAAAAAAATTACAGTGTTGTAGCTGTAGAACTGACCACAGTAATTAAAATGTACTGTCTGTTTTATTATAGTAGTATTTTTGTAACTGTAAAATATAACACAGTAAATGTTGTGTATTGTTGTTTATATTACAGTAATATTGTTGTAACTGTAAAATTAAATAAAGTAACTATGCACAGTACTTTACTGTATTTTATGTAACAGTACTGTTATTGTAACTGTAAATCAAAGCACAATATAAACCATGTGTTTTCTACAGTAGGGTTATTGTAATTGTGAGCCAAAAAGACAGTAAATAATAACTGTATTTTTATTTTAGGGTAGTCTTCTTTTTTGCTGCAAACAAAAACACAAAAATTAATACATACTGTATTTTTTGTTACTGTAATATTGTTTAACTGTAAAATTAAAACAATAATTTTTCAATTGCTGCATTTGTGATTACATCATTATTGTTTTAACTGTTAATAAAATAATAACAGTAATTTCCAAATGTTGTATTTTGGTTACAAAATAGTATTGTAACGGTATACTAAAATTGTAATACTGTCTTTTAAAGTTACAATATTAATATTGTAACTGTTCTTATGATTCATGTTATGATGTAACTTGCTGATTAAATTGGGACAACAAAAGATACATTTTCCTAACTATTTATTTTTTGTGCATAACCACAACACAATGGATATGGATATCCATACATAACATTAGCAAAAAGTATGATCACCATCAACCTTTTAGAACATGTTGTAAACCATATTACAATATTTCTAGCCATAATATCCACAAAAACAGTGGCAATAACATGTCAACAAAACACTATATAAATCCAGAGATAGCATAAGCAAAACACGATCACCATCACGTTTCTAGAACATGTTGTAAACAAATACAGTATTACAATATTACTAACCATAATATTCATAAAAACAGTAAAAACTGCAGGCAATAACATGTCAACAAAACACTATTTTTGCATAGAACATGCTGTGAACATTTTTGTACTCTTAAGTACAAAGACTCCTTGCCTCTTAGGATCCATCACCCAGTCCACCAGTTCCATAGTGCTGTTCCACAGCAACATCCTGAAAATTAAACAATCATAGTGAATAAGAAGTGTTTAAACAACCCATATTTGTGCAAGTATGCTAAAAACAATGCTGTACTGCAGCTTTACAGCAGTATTTCCTTTAAAAAAAAACTTGAATCAAAGTGCTGTGCTCATAACAAAATATAAAGCAGTCTCATGATGGCTCACTCACAAAGTATAAGTTTATTCAGTGGATATTTTAACTTGTAGTAGCTGTTTAACACGCATCCTGTCTCCTAACATCCTGCTGAGTAGATGTAGTGGTCACCTCCACCTCCACCACACCCGAAGTAGGCGGAGAGCAGCTGGTCCTGGGTCAGGTCGCTTGGTGACCAGAGGCTGAGGACATCACTCATCCCCAGGACCGACATTAGAGGCAGACACACACTTATGTTCTGTCTACAGATTGAACTAGAAAACCACTCAGAGAGCGCAGACCTCTGCCAAGCAGGTTCAGTCCACTTTGGTGAAAATGGTCCTATCTGGCAATGTTAAAGAATCCTTTAAAAATTTCCTGGATCCAGATGGTGATCCGGATCAGTCCCAAAATCAAATAATTTGTTCCTTATCCCATTTCACACATTTCATCCAAATCCATCCATAGCTTTTCAAGTTATCTTGAACACAAACAAACAAACAAACCAAACATAACCTCCTTGGCGGAGGTAACTAGAAGAAGAATATCTTATATTCAATGCAGCAGAAAATTATAAATGTGGACCTTGAAATGACGTTGTTGGAAAAAATACATAGGCTGTAGCCACTAGTTACTTTTGCAGCTATCTGTGGGAAATAAAGAAAAACAAATGAAATGCGAGTTATTTCTCTTTTTCTGGCTGTTGAAAGGCGACTGATTAAATGAAGAGGATTGTTCAGATTTGAGAGCACGTCAGCTGTGATGTGTAGCCTGATATTCGCTGTGTGGCTGGAGAAAAATATTCAGATAAATGACGGACTGATGAGAAGCCGTTCAGTCAGTCCTCGTCAGGGAGTGAGAGCTTATCTAAACAAATCTAAATTCTCCTCCTGGTGTAAAACTGAATTATTTCTATTTAAACGTGATCGGACTGAGAAGTGAAGGACAGCCGCTGTCACACAGCTCCTTCAGACTCAGGGTTCTTCAGGAAAACCTGCCAGCGAGCAGGTTATGTTCACAGAGTCTGTTACCACAGTAACAGATCCAGAGTTTAAGTTACCTCTCATTCTGGAACTGGAAACTCAGAGTTTCCCTCATCTCAGGGTTAACTAACTCAGAGTTTTCACATAACTTGCTTTCTGGAATACCCCCCAGAAGGGCATTTCTCTGCGCCGGTCAACAAGTGCCTCTGCCCCAGCCGTGTGTAGGCTGTGTGGGTCTGTGGCTGTGTGGCTATGTATGTGTGGGTCAACTGTGGCTGTGTATGTGTAGTCTCCATGTGTTCAACTCTCTGTTTAGGTATATAAACACAAATAGACCACAAACGCACACACATAAGCCTATCGCATTTGTCATTTCCGGTATTTTATTTTGAAAACTGCTTCAATTTCGAAAATTAACCGGATTCTCTCGTTTTTCTTTGCGTGACTTCCTGCCCAGCTTGACACAATCACTCGCGGGCCCCGCACAAAACAGACCAGACAAGAAATGAGCGAGCCAGCTGTGGAGGTGGGCGCCGCGGTGCATCTGGTCTGAATGACACTATCGTTTAACAGGGGCGCCAAAAGGAAGCGGGCTCCATTCCGTGGCTATTCGCAGCACTTCCGCGTCCGGTGTGAACCCGGGGTAAGACAGTAATAACCGTTCTTAATTTCATAACCATTAATCATAAACATAACCACCATGTACCCGTGCCATAGTACTAGCTGAAAGTTTGAACACTTTGTCCTTCACATGAAAGGGAAGGTCACAGCAAAGTTCTGACTGGTAGTGTATGTTTAACAATGCTATACATCAACAAAATTGGACAAAACAGTGAAGTAATAACTCTCAGAAACACTGAAGTTGTTGTAGATATTACAGCAGAGATCACAATCCTAACGCTCAGCAGTAGTACTCGCATCATTACTAGGCATTAAAGCAGGCTGTCTCGTGTTGCAGAACAGCGCTGCACAGAAGCTCCCAAATGAAAAAGGATAATTGATTTCTGAATGAATAGATCTGTCGTATATGTTTTGGCGTACTAATTTTTTTTTTCTTATTGACCTGGCACACCAGGCCTGTACAATGGTAGGAGAAACACTGGTTCAAATTGGCATCTAAATGATTTTTTTTTTTTAATAATTGAAAATGTGGTAGTTATGATCAGAACTAAAGTGGAAAAAAAGGCAGAAAAAAATTAATGACATTTTTAGGCCATTTTAGAAGGGGACAAATATTAGTCCAGAGGCTTAGTGCACATTTTTGGGCGGATTGTGTAAAAGCAGATAAAAGCGCCAAATTTTATATGAGGCTTCTCGAAGACCAACTAAAAGATTTTAGCTTAGGAGCCCAACATAGATATTGAAAATATCCATATCCATATACAATACCAAAGTTGTTTTTCATTGTAAATATAGTTGTTTTCTTGAGAAGAACATTGATGGTAAATTGTTGTTTTTTGTCCACTAATGAACTTAAAACTGATTTTAATTTATCCACTGATTATTAACCCCCCCCCCACCCACGAATGATGTGTGAAATAGAGCACAAGGCCAACTGGTACCTGCACATCTTCCATTAAGTCCCGCAAAGTATAGGCGAAATTTAAAAAAGGGAGAAAAAAAATGTCCTGTGTATGTAAAGAGTTCCCTCTTTTTATTTTTTGTTTTACATTTAAGCATCATGTTGTTCAAATTCACAAATACTGTTACTATACATTCACACCAACAGATGGCGCTAAATAAAATAAGCCTAACAGTTTAATTCAACACCTCGGCTTTTTAAAGCACTCTGTTCCCTTTAAGTTATACTGACTCTCTCTTTTTTTCAATCTTTTCTGTTGTTTGTTGGTAAAGTTTTCTTATGAGCTTTAAACACAATTTCAAGAATACTGAAATCCAGTCATTCATAAAATTTGAACAACTTTGACTTTGTAAATAACAGGTTTGATGGATTTCTATATCTACTACTGATCGCTCTAATGACTGTTTTTTGTGGAACAATATTGAATATGTTTATGTTTTACAAGCACTTTCCCAAACTTCCACACAATAGGTCAGATATGGAACAATCACTGAGTTATATAAAAGTCACAGTGCCATATCATTTTATCAGTCCTTCACTCTGGTTTTTCATATTTTACAATTTATATAAATATATCATTTGAGATTTCCAGTTCAGATTTTAAACAATCATGACTCCTTAAAACTTAATTTAATTTACTTTATGAATTTCAATACCATCTACATGTATTGGAGCATTAAGGTTTTTCCCTTTGTTACGAAAGATATACATACATATATACATAAAGCAGATATTTTCAAGATTCAGTGATCATTAATTAATATCAAACCATTTTTTATTATACTAACTCTATTTTGACCACATCCAACACCTGTTTTTATTTTTTTTCCAAAATAAAACAAGGTAGTGTCATCTGCAAAAAGAATGTATTAAAGCAATTAATATACATCAACAATATCATTTACACACAAACAAAATAGTAGGACTGACCCCTGAGGTACCCCAGTGCTGATGTTTTTTTTCCATTCAATTTTATATCATTTATCTGGACAAACTGTTCTCTATTTTCTAATTGACATGTTTGTCATTGATGTGCCAGTCCTATAAAGCCGCCTACACACCGAACGCAACTTTGGCGACCACTCTCAATATAAAGTCAATGTACAGTTGCTATGGGGCGGGGTTAACCCTCCTGCAATGTGATGGACGAACTCTGGGCAACCTGGTTGCTCGTCGCTTGGTTGCCAAAGTTAACAAATTTGAACTCTTCAGGCAACATCGCGTGTGGCTGTGCGGCAACAGCCAATCAGTGTTGTGTGGGTGCATGACGACACCGCGACAGACTGTTTTATTCCGGTTCACAGAGTTACAATCCATGTCCATGTGGGAAACATTAGTTAGTGAGTACATCAGTTCCACCTAAACGGGACCGCAGAGAACTCAGACGATGCTGCTGCAGGGCCATCAGCTTAGTGTTTTGTAATTGGTATGTGATTGAAAAGGATACAGTTGAAATAATGTCAGCTAATACATCCTATTATATATGATATGATACGATCACGGAGTGAAACTCGAGCGGGCGTGACATCACTGAGTGACAGCGACAGTGACAATATGGGGTATTTATGGGAAAGCGACCCGAATTGATTGGGTGACGCAATCTCAGACGCCAAGTTGCGTTCGGTGTGAATGCAGCTTAATACCGAAATTACCAAGTTTTTAAAGAAGTACAGTCTGATTTATGGTATCAGATGCTTTTCTGAGATCAACAAAGATGCTTAAAGTGATTTTTGTTGTTAATTTCTGTGTATATTTCTTCAGTTAAATCAATTTGTGCCACTGAGATTGATTTGCCCTAAATCTTAACTCGCTGCTACTAAAACATTGTATTTGTGAAGAACTGCGTCTAACCTGGCAACAAATAATTTTTTTAATATTTCGAAAATTGTGGAAGCAAGAATACTGGTCTGTAGTTGTGGAATCACGCAGTTTTCATCTCATCAGGAAATATTCCTGTTGAAAAACATTTCAGTCAGTCAACTCACATTTAAATTGTTTTATTGTAGCTGCAAATACATGTTATAGGTTTGGTGCCCAGGCTCCGGTTTCATCACTCCCTGCAGAAAGGTTTACATGAATGCATGAAGGAGTGATGAGCAAAACATACTGAACACCCCCAGAGCCTGCAGGTGGATGCTGGGGTGGCGGTGGGGGTGAAAGAACATACAGCAAGTCAGTGTAGGGCAGCAGAGTCGTTGCAGGGCAGAGGGAGAGATGGGAAAACTCCCAGTTTAAATATACCGCCAAATTGAGAGGTGAAGAGTGTGATTGGAGGATGGTTGAGAGGAGTGAGACGTGACATATGAGGATGTTTGAGAGGAGTGAGACATGTGACATATGAGGATGTTTGAGAGGAGTGAGACATGTGACATATGCATAGCTGAGCAGCTCGAGTTGTCTGCCTGAACTAGCTCGCAGGCGTCGCTCCATTTCAGTCAGTCAACTCACGTTTAAATTGTTTTATTGTAGCTGCAAATACATGTTATAGGTTTGGCGCCCAGGCTCCGGTTTCATCACTCCCTGAAGAAAGGTTTACATGAAGGCATGGAGGAGTGATGAGCAAAACATACAGAACACCCCAAAACTTAAACCATTGGAGCCTGGAGCTGCTGCTGAGATCTACTATGTGTGGCCATTCCCCCCAGCACCTGCTGTTAGAGGAATATACTATCTAGTGAACTACTATGTGTGGCCATTCCCCCCAGCGCCCGCTGTTAGAGGAATATACTATCTAGTGAACTACTATGTGTGGCCATTCCCCCCAGCGCCCGCTGTTAGAGGAATATACTATCTAGTGAACTACTATGTGTGGCCATTCCCCCCAGCGCCCGCTGTTAGAGGAATATACTATCTAGTGAACTACTATGTGTGGCCATTCCCCCCAGCGCCCGCTGTTAGAGGAATATACTATCTAGTGAACTACTATGTGTAGCCATTCCCCCCAGCGCCCGCTGTTAGAGGAATATACTATCTAGTGAACTACAATGTGTAGCCATTCCCCCCAGCGCCTGTTGTTAGAGGAATACACTATCTAGTGAACTACAATGTGCAGCCATTCCCCCCAGCGCCTGTTGTTAGAGGAATACACTATCTAGTGAAACTTCAATGTGTAGGCCTGCATCAGCCACCGTGTGACCATTCCCCCAAGCACATTGGCTGTTAGAGGAATATACTAGAGAATGCAGATCTAAGCATGCTGAATTGATACAAACTGAACCCCAGCACACCACCTGATCTGCAATACAGAGTTATGTAGCAAAGTTGATGCAGTTTGATCTAGAAGCACTCAGAGAGCGCAGACCTCCACCAAGGTGATCTAGATCAGTCCCAACATTTAATCAGTTCTTCTTTATCCCATTTCCAACAATTCCTGAAAATTTCATCCAAATCCGTTCAGGACTTTTCAAGTTATTTTGAACACAAACAAACAGACAGGCAGATAAACGCCGGCAAAGCATAACCTCCTTGGCGGAGGTAATTAAACATTAAATGCAGGAACTCGTGAACTTTTGAGCAGACAGGATTTCTTCTTTGTGAAGCACCGTAGCGTTGATATGTGGACCAGCGGCCCAAGGACTTATGTGTTGAAGTAGGCAGATGAAGTGCTGCTGTCGTGGCAGCGCCAATCCACCAGGAGTGAGGGGAATAGAGTCCAGGTGGCAGGCCACAGCTTGAGCAGAGAACACGCAGCTTCGAAGAGAACCAGGATCTCGTCATAGGTTTGTGACCATTGATGATGAACAAGGGGATGATTGTTGAGTAGGGGGACGATGATGCAGATATTTCATCATGGAAGAGAAAGGACAAAGAAGTTTTAGTTTTAGCAATAATGATATGAGTACCTTGGCAAGATCTGTCAGTTTTGAGTGTTTCAAGAATAAGGAATACATGTGCTTTTCTATATTCAAATCAGAGAAGGTGAGATCAAGCTGTGGATTAAAGGAGAGAGACCTGGTCGTAAATTCGCCACACCTAAGAAAACCATAGAAAGCCCTTAAGAGTACTGCTTTTAATCGAGAATGAATATAGGTAAAAAACATCCTGTCTCAATCTTGTCACCAACTTGTGCACCAGTGATATAGCAAGAGGAATTCTTTTATCGTTACAGGAAGGACGTGCCTTTTTTAAGACCACTGAGGAGCAACTGCATGGAAGGATTCATAGAAGGCTCTGGCGTGCTGGGTCTTAGCGTCGAATGTAAAACTGAATCTAGCATAGCTTTGATACTTTACATTTGGAGATTGCGGGATTCAAAAAGAAATTACAATGAATGCACAAACGACTTAAATGTTTATAGGTAAAGGGCTAAGGAGAAGACTGGCACTAAAGGATGAAAAGAAAACCAAGCTGAATCGTAGGCTTTAATGATGCTTTGCTGAACCCAGTCTCATGTAGTTAGAGGCAGAGGACAGGAAACATACTTACTCTAGAATCATCTGTTTGAAAGGAGGACATGGCAGGCTGGAGGACTGGCTTGGGGACATATAGTTTTGAACTCCTGATATTAAAAGCGAGAAAGAGCATCGCAATACGATTTGCATTTCTGGGAATGAGTTAGCTTTCAGGATGAAATTATTAAGCACGCATATCCAATTTAAACATCGGATATGCATCGGATAAACCTCGATCCTCGAGGGTCTGTATTTCAGTTGGCCGTACATCTGCAAACCACTTGTTATTATAGAATCCCCCAAACCAACAGATGGAGCAGCATCAGTATAGAAAGCTGAAGACTCTACAAAGTCATTGTAAAAGAAAGAAATGCTGATCCATTCATCGCAGAGCAAAGACCAGAATTGCAGATCTGAACAGCCTTCATCTAAAACCACTGTGTCTTTAGATTTTTAATTGACTTAGCCAGTGTCAGCAAGCGAGAACGAGTGAGCATCCATGAGGGATAATGCGGATAGCAAAGTTTAGGTGACCTAACAAAGACGAAAGATCCCGTTTAGAGAGAACAACAGAGGGAGACAAAGCTCTAAAAGCTTCTCTAATGCGGCTCAAGTTATCCTGAGGAAGCGAGGCTTGCATGAGCACACTGAGAGTTATGCCGAGAAACTCAGAGCACGAGGCTGGTTCCACCATTTTGTCTTCTGAAAATGGCACACACAACTCTTGAAAGAGGTTTTTGACTGTGGAATTGCAGTGGGCTGGTGGAATAGAGGGGGAGGTCAACTACCAGAAAATCATTCAGCGATGCAAGCACAGGGGAATTTGCACGTGTTGTAGAGAATCCAGCATAGAGCCTCCGACAGGGTGTCAAAATGCAAGGCTACTATGACAACCAAAGGTCAACTTAACAGAGAAATAAAACTTTGAACGCCACTTAACGCCGAAAGATGCCATTACAGCCCCAGCTGATTAAATCATTTGCATTTGCGTTGTCTATGGAAGCGTAGTAAAGAGAATGGTTCAGGGGGAATTAAGCTGTTTATACTTGGGATTGAGGAGTCATGATGAGCTGAGAGAGCTATAATGAGACGTTGAATGAATATTACCTTATTGCGACCCTTATGGGGCTCACTCTGAAAAATGGAGAAGAGGAAGACGGATTTTGAGAAAGGACTCACCACCCACCGAAGAAAGTGCAAGATCTAAAATAATGGCTAAATAGGTGTTAAACTCCTCTCTGCATTGCACATGTACTTGGTGTCTCTAAAACACTGAAGGCCACGTTAAATTCTGCCGGAGTAGGGGACTTCGACAGTCTTGGATCACGATCCTTAAAACTACTGAAAAGTCCCCCCAATCCTCATATCTGTCTGCAGATTCAGAACCACAACAACAGAATCTTCACCAGATTAATGTCATGGCCTGTCGAAATAAGAGCAAGGTTTAATAATTAGTTTGAATAATTGTGCAACTGAGTCTATGCTGATCCTCATAACCTCCTAGATGAATGAATAAAATACATATATAAAATATAATTAAAATAGATAAATAAGTAATGACACAAGCAGATAGATGACAGGCCCAGAGGCAGACTTATAATTCAATCATTTTGTCAGCTGTTAAAGATGATGGAAATAGGATTACCTGATAAAATTTTGGTTCCTTAGAGAATCAGGAATGGCAGCAGCAGGAGGCAGAAACCGAGAACCCATGGCAGGAACTGGGACTGCAGATCCCAGGGATCTTTGCGGCGTGACGTCGACCGGGAAGACAGCGATTTGTGGAGCCGGCGTAGCTGGGGACGCGGACGAAGGACCTGGGTTGTTGACATGGCAAGCGGAGGATTACGCGTTGCTTTCCAAGGTGTTCAGCCTGGCGTGCATCATGTCCAGCGCCGATTTCACTTTGAGAAGTGAAGACAGGATGGACTCGTCTGTGGAGATGCCGGAATCTGGCTGCTTCGGCTTCTTGGAGGGAGCGCCGAGCTCCTGTTTGGGAGAAGCAGGAAGAAAGGCAGTGCGCTTTTTAGCTGGCGCTTTACCTTTCCCCCCGGAGGACCACTGGACGCTGTGGCACTGGCACCCGACCCCGGGGCATCGGTGGAGTTATGCTGAATCATCAGATAATCGAAAAGCTCTTCATGGCTGAGGCCGCCCGGCGCGGTGATGTTACGTGCGTAAAGCTCTTCCATGATGTGGTACACAGGCCATCCAGCAAGTCGTTTGTGAGTGATGCGAGAGCTCTGGCGAGGACGAAGCGGGTCCGATCCATTCCTGGAGCGGACTGAGTCTGGATTTCGGGAATAAGCCCCGCATCCTCTCCTGACAGCTGGGACTCACTCTCTGAATCCAAGACGACGAGAGACATAGCGACCACCAGAGCCAAAGGTAGGATGACAATCGCATGTGAAAGCAGGTGAAAGAACATACAGCAAGTCAGTGTAGGGCAGCAGAGTCATTGCAGGGCAGAGGGAGAGATGGGAAAACTCCCAGTTTAAATATACCGCCAAATTCAGAGGTGAAGAGTGTGATTGGAGGATGTTTGAGAGGAGTGAGACATGTGACATATGAGGATGTTTGAGAGGAGTGAGACATGTGACATATGCATAGCTGAGCAGCTCGAGTTGTCTGCCTGAACTAACTCGCAGGCGTCGTTCCATTTATACAGAAGTGGTTCAATAGCAAATTCTATTATACTCTTTAGGAGTATCATGTCAGTGCTTTCACAATCAAATTGATCCTTTACTTGCATAATTTTTTTTACAGTATTCAGTATTTCTTCCTTCTCTGCTTTACCAAGAAAAATACTGTTAACATTACCTCTGATTGAGTTGCCCTCAGCCTTATTTTCTGTTGATTTTGGAATATTTTTTTTGCAAGATTAGGACCTACTTCTCCAAATAATTTATTAAATTCATTTACTATTGTATTTTTCACACATGTCTTTATTATCTTTCACAAAATAGTTTGGAAAATCAGTCTGTACTGTACTGTCTTTATTACACTGTGTATTATTCCCCATCTAGCCTTAATATTTTTACTACATTTATTTAATAATTTACCATAGCATTGTTTTTTCTTATTGTCCATACCAGCGTATTTTATATTTCTTATACCTATCCTCTGCCTCTTTTGCTCTTATTTTTTGTGATGAATTACCGATAGTGCACCGCCATCTTTCCTCTGAGACTGAGCAATTGTGACAGACAGACAGAATGCACAGCTTTATAACATCTTTTCACTTTATGATGCACATTCATTTTTATTCTTCATTGATTAAAGGTGTTACTGATAATACTTCATGTTATGTGACTTTAATAATGTCAAAGTAAATCAACTGTATCACATTTGGTAGTAATGTGATCATTTTATGATGCGTATAGTCTGAAAAATACTAGGCTGATTTTCACATATTTAATTGATATTAATAGTCTTGCAATTTGATGCTTAAAATAGATATTTGCCAAGGGCTCCTAAGCTAAAATTCAATAACTGATCCTAAGGGATTGTTGTGCAAAAAATGGCGCTTTTATCCTTAATTGCACAATTCTTTCACTAAGTCACCGGACTAAATGTCGTTTTTCAGAAATTAAGAAGTATTTTAGCAACAAAATTAAAAAATTGCATAGTATATGATGTGTGTTTGAAATTTGAAAAATAGTCATATAATGCACAACTGGACCAAATATGACAAGGACCACTATTTCCAGTTTGAAATTAGTGGAGAAAATGACAGAATGATATGACAAAAATGTACCCATCAGTTACGAGGGTTGAGACCCAGGGAGAAATGTGTTTTAATTTCTTTTCTTTCTTTCTTTCTTTCCCTTCTTCCCTCCCTCCTCCCCCTCTCTTTTCCTTCCTTTCCTTCTTCCCTCCCTCCTTCCTTCTCTTCTTCTCTTGCCCTGCCTCTTTTCTTCCTTTCCTTCTTCCCTCCCTCCTTCCTTCTTTCCTGTTTTCACGAGTGGACAAACTGGCAGTGATTACTAACTGCATTGCTACAGCACACTGCAGTTAATGCTTGTCTGTCAGCTGATAGTTTTAGTTAATAATGTCGAGGTTTTCAATATATAATATGTATCCAATATATGCCTCAACATAATCCAATAAAGATTAATTAAATAAAGGGAATTTAATAAGTGCTGACTATCTCTTCAGTGGAAAGTAGTTAAATATTATTTAGACTAAGATTTTAGACTAACTTTGAAAAGTTGGTGTTGAAAATTAGCACTTGGTTATAAACACTTACAGCAGTGCATTTGGGACCTGTGTAAATTTAAATATCACAGCATCAATGTTACTGTGTGTCCATGTCAAATAAACAATAAATAAACAATAAATAAAATCTTCATAGATATAATGGCTAGTATCAGAACCTAACCTTAATCTAGCTGTTTTTACAGTCAAATGCAGAGAAGGCATTCATGAAGGAAACGACGCGTGGATTTATATCAGATGTCTTTTGCTTCACAGTTCTGCCAGTTTTCCCGCTTGTCTGGACCTTGGCTGTGCACTTGATGGAATCTGGATTGATCCTGGCAAGGAACCTAATAGAAATGAAAATGGAAGTTAATATATCTCTTAGCCAGTTTGATGAGCACATCATCTTAACAGAAGTCCTCTCAGGACAGATCAAGAGGTTTATAGAAATTACCCTGAAAGGATATGAACTTTAAGAGTCAAATATTTTTTGTCAAGGTGCCCCCTAACTGTTAAAACATGGAAATTTCTTTGATGCTGATTTGAGTTTTGAACATACGACTTGAATTGCCCTGAATGAACATAATTGTACATACAAATCCTTTAAGATTTTCTCTGATTCTGTGTTTTCATCTTGGAATACAAATTAATATTCTTTCACTACTAGCAAGTGTTCTGGGATTATTCAAAATATTTGTTGTTCAAAGTTAAGTTAGAATGTTATTGGCAATACCTCTGAACAAATTCCAGTGTTATGACTGCTTCCACCTGATATTCAATGTTGAATACATAGAAACTGGCAAAGAGGACAGCCAAGGCAGTTGTGAAATCCAGTATGGGAGGAGAATGCGGGATTATAACACGGCCCTCGATGGACAGCATCCACTTGTTAGCAGACCACACAGTGTCTCCTGCAATAATCAAACATAAAACAACAATTGAATTCCAAGTAATGTCTGACTCTGCAGACCCTCTTCCCTGGCTCAGTGCTGCAGTGGCTGAGTGGGCAGGAGGGTGTTTGGTGATCAGATGGTCATCCCTGGCTCATCCCTGGCCCACCAAGTCAATGTGTTGGAATGTAATGTTCTTCCCGGGCACTGCAGTAATGACACTTCCTCACTAGTCTTAATAGAGTTAATACAGAGGACAAATGTCACATACATCATGTACACCATGTGCACAATGTACAATGACAAATACCTCCCAAACAACTTTTTTTTTTTTAAATTTATGCCATCTGAAATAGCATTTATTTGTAAAGTTGAACTGCCACAAGAGTAACCTGACTATATTCTCTGTGTATGTCCACTTAGTTTTATTCTTCTCCAAATCTGCTTTTATTGAATGACAGTTTTACCTAGTGCAATGAGCCTTGGGGTGCTGGGGAGGACCGACTGTTCCTCTGCATGGGCAGGAGTTGTTGTCACCTATGAGTATTAGAATTTAGATTAACAAAAGCACAGAAAAGCACTTCACGCAATTATTACAGAAAGAATACCTACACAGTAAAAGAGTGCTTTCCACTGTATAGTATCAGCTCAAACCGACTTGCCTTTTCAGTTTTACAATGGGCAAAAGTAGTAGCTAGTACCTGGTATCTTTTTGGCTTAACCTCTGTTGTGGTTCAGAAAGAACAGAGGCGATGCCAAAAGATGATATGAGAACTCTGCAGACTACAGTGCTTTCATTGTCTCATATTGCATAGAAGATCCTTAATGTCATTAACAAAGTTTTAAAACAGCCATTATAAATGTGTATTGAATCAATGTTGCAACTGTATCTTTATTTCTCACTTAACATGTTAACAGTAATGATTTTTAATGGACCCTGGGGGTAAAATAGATAGTTTCCCCGACATTGTCACTGCTCTTTAAAGCTCTCCTAAGCAGAGTGGTGGACATCACTATGACATCAAGCTACAGTAAGATGAAGGGGTACTATCTGCTTTGGATAATGAAACACACTACTAGAGTCTAGTATAGCAGTGAGTAGTGACAATCTTGTTCAATGAGAAAGTGGCAACAGATAGCAATTAAACCATTTAAACATTTTGATTAGCATTCTAATGCACATTCATCTGATGAATCCAACAAGGCACCAACATGGTAAAGAAAAACGAAATTGTGAGTGGGTTGAAATACTGCAAGAGCCAAGTGTTCACAATAAAAAAGAACTATTTACAATAAGACTTATTGAAGACCAATATGATAACTTACATCAGCAAGGATGAGAAGGGCATCATCTGCTTCTTTGAAATGTGTCATCATCACCAGGAGTGCTGCAAGACCATCTGTACCCTCTCGGTCTTCCTTCAAAGCATCTTTCAGAAGAGCTTTAACTTCCTTGGTCCAACTCATCAGCTGACATCTGCAGTACTCCAGGAGCTTCTTCCCCTTTTTATCCATGTCGTCCTTCAGTCTGGTGTACAGGTCAACACCAGTCAGGGTGGTGAAGTGGGAAAGTAAGAACTTCCAAGACAGGAGAAACGGCCACCGTTTACTTATGTCCAGAATGCTGGCGGATGGGTCTGCATTGATGTCCTCTCGCTGTTTTAGATATGTGATTGTCATAAGCTCCTTTACCCTCCTCTCTCAGCTGCCCTTAGCCCCTCTTGAGAAAATATATCCACCATTTCTTTCCTCTTTTCTTCAAGTGAATCAGCTGTTTCCCCCTCTGGGTACTCCTGTGGCTGCCGGTTAATACAACCATAACTGTCAATTCTAGCACATTTGGCAGGTGGTGGCGGCTGGTCATCATCACTTGTGTGTGACCTTCTGGGCCTCCTCAGGCGGGAGAGTGTGTTGTCTTTATTGAGATATTCAACTCTGTTCTTCAGCTGCTGCAGTAAAGTGAAGTATCCACATCCAATCTTTTCCCCCTCCTCAGTGTTATCTAAAAAGCTGCCAGGATACATCCGAGTTATAGCTTCTGCTACTGTTGTGCAGTCTTTGCGTGTCGGGTTCAAGCAGTGCTCTCTCATGGAATCGACAATGACTTTCACCATGTGTCTGCAATCCCCTGGCTCTGGATGATTCAATGGCTCTTTTGAGAGAGGGCCTCATTTTGTCCCACTGCACCTGAAATCTTTCCACCCAATTGCCGTGTCCACGTGGACTGGTTAATTGACTGGTGGAAGGTTCATCTGAGAATGACCGAGAGGGGGAAGACACAGTACTAGGGGAAGAAACAAGTGAAGAGGTGGTCGACTGGGGACTTTTTGGATCTGCATAACAAATTGACATAAGCACAAAAAAGACAATAGTTAATAATGTCTCATTCCTACATTTTCATCTTAATGGAGCCATTGTCATCAAGATACAATTTTGCAATGGACATTAACATGTAAATGACACAGCTTACCACTTTTGAAAGAATTAATCAATCTTCTACACTGAATGGGTGATAGTAGATGACTGATGTCTGCCTCTTTAATAAACTGAAGATCATCTGGCCCTTCCACACCCAAGGTGGTTTCCAACTCATGAACCACTGCTTCCACCTTCTCCCTCTGTAGCTGTGGTAGCACACTCTGTATAGCATGCTCGATGAAGTCCATGAAGTCTTTTACCTGTAACACACTGAATGGTGCAAAGCAATTAAGTTGAGACCAAACTGATTATATGTGGCCAATGGATAGTAGTCTGGTAGACTGTCCACAGACACACACTCATAATAAGCATTATGACTGTTTTGTAGACAGTGTATACCAAGATCCAAAACACGCACTGACTGATACAGCTCAACAACAAAATGCACACATGCTTGATTAATCAGTATGAGCACCATTTTCCCAAACTTGTAGCCTATGTCATTTTGGTTAACAACAATAGCCATGCCTCTTTGGTACAGCGTCCCTTTAAATGTAACAGAGGGTGTTTCAAAAGTGTCCTCTGGACGAAGGCCCTTGAGACTGGCAGCTCTCTGTATGGCTATCTGGTACAGTTGGTGATGGAACTTTGTGGCTTCCCCTATTTGAAGCAATGGAGGAAATAAGCTGCCGGCATGCAAGTAAGCTTGCAGCAACTGGTGTCTTTCAGCTAAAGTGCTGCAGAGATTTTTAAAATTATGAAGCTTCCTTGCACACTGCTTGAAATAACTGTGCTTGCTCTCAAACCGCAATGTCCATAATCGAATAAGGGGACCAAAATGGAGGATGAGCTCAGGGTAGTGAACAAGGTAATGGTGTTTAGGTTGCAGTGAATTTCCTGGGAATTTTTTTCTTCTCATTTCAAGGTACTCCTCAATAAGCATCTGAAGATATGCAACTTGGTTTTCATGGATCTTGGGGGCACATATTAGCTCAACAACCTCCCTCAACTTGAGACACAACTGCCAAACATCATTTTCACGGGGATTTTTTATTCTGTTCCCAATCATTACAGGAAGGAGACGCAAAAGGCACCAGTTCTGTGCAGCATGGCCACCAAGCTTTTCCCCATCTGCTTTTACCTCAGAAGGTTTGTTATTAGCGTCACTGCCTTTGTATGGAAAGTGTGATATTACCCTGTTTAGGTGGTTGTAAGTGAACTGTTTCTCAGTCTTCACCAAGTGCTTTATGTACAGAACGAGATCAACAGAAACAATCCCTTCGAACAGGTCATGACCCAGACATGGAGGGAGGCCTGGCTGGCAAACATGAAAATACTTCAGCTGATTGAACACCGAGTCAAACTTTACCCCGTATGCCATTTCCCCCTCTGCCACACAGTTGTTGTAGGCCTCTACTGATCTAGCAGGACCTAGTTTTGTGGGAGTTTGCTCCCAGGTTTCCCTGTCTATGAGGCAATACCTGCAGAAGTATCTGCTTTTACTGAAGTTTTCGGTAAAACCTCCAATGCAGTGAGACCCTAGATTATCTCCAGTTATGGCCAAAACAGTACCCCTCACAATATTCCCTCCAGGACCGTGAATTCCATGCTGTTCTATTTCTTTCAGGTCATTAACTGCAGCAGAGAATACCTTTTCTTGGCCAAAAAATTTGAAGTCCTCCTCCCTGCACAACAAAACTAGTTGCATTTGGTCAATGGAAGACCTGTTGTGTGCTGTGATCTCTGCTAGTGTCATATACACAGCTAAGATCTTATGCTTCTTCCTGCCAGAACCAAGGGGGTTAGCAGCCTCAAATGAATCTTGATACAAGATTATGCCTACTGAGGATGGTGATTCATTTAACAATGTATTGTTTTTTTATGATTTTACAATCTCTCAGATCTTCGAGGACATCAGGAGTTGTTGGTGTGTCAGATTTTGCTTGGAGATATTGCTCTTGAACTGATACCTGGCTAAGTAATGCCTTCACTGTATCTTTAATGGACACGTACTGGCAAAATCTCTCTTTTCCATTTCTCTCAATACCCAGGTAAATATCTAAGCTACATCCCTCAAATTTGCATGCTAAAGCATGTCCTCGTGTTTGTGCCCCTGATTTACCTGTGGGCATATGGACTCTGTACATATGCTTCTGAAGTGCAATTACTGTTGTAAAGGCTGTAGGACACTCTGCATATCCACACTGAAATCTAATGTTTGCAAGATTTCTGTGAATTTTAACGTGCCGAATGAAAGAAGGAATTGACACAGCTTTGAATTTACAAACAGTACACGTGTAAGACATTTTGAACGAGAAGTGCATTTAACTCAAACTGGAAGAATGCACAAATTTCTTTTTCACAAATGTCTTATATAAATGAGCAAATTAAGTTTGATTGACTAAAGTCAGTCTAGAGAAAAGTTACTGTTACGACCCTAGTCGTATTTTGGCTTTGTATAGTGTTTTTCTCTATTTGTTCGACGGTGTTTGAAGGGTTTTCCTGCACCCTAAGTGTGACTGAGTGTGTGCGTGTGTGCGTCAGTGTGCAAGTCTTATTAGGTGTGCCGCCCCTGCCTCCAGTTGGACGGAGATCGTCAGGTGAACACCTGTGATTGGCTGTGGAGGAGGAAATGCCCTACTTAAGCGGCTGTCTGACGTCACCAAGACGAGGAGGAATCCCGGCTCGACCGTTTGCCAACCGGCCACGTCAGCATATTGATATTGAGATTGAGATTTAGATTGAGATTGTTGTAGTTCAGTTAGATTACAGGTAGTATATCATCAGGTAGTATATTTTCAGGTAGTATTAGTTTATTTAGATTTTGTTGATTGTTCTTGTAATTATTGCTTGTGTAAATAAATTTGTAGTAAAACTTCAGTGAGACTCCCGTGGCTGCTTGGGACTCGGTGGAACCGGGTACTTTTTCATGTTGTGTCCTGACCACCCCTAGACGGGGCATAACATGAATTGGGGGCTCGTCCGATTGTTTTCCTAAATTTTCGTGGTAAGTAACATATGTTTTTTCTTGGTTGGCAGTTTTGTTTTTGCTGTGGGAGGAATTGTTAGTGTGGGAGGAGCTAAAATTTGAAAATTGACATGGAGTTTTCATTGGACAGCTTCGTGACCAATCCCTCTTGGGAAAAAATGGAAAAATGTAAAAAATCTGATTTGTTTATTATTGCAAATTATTTTGATATTGAATTGCTTATAGCGCGAGGAAGGCAGAAATCAAACATGTTCTCTGTGAGAAGTTAGTGGAGAAGGGTGTGCTGCCTCAGCTCTCTGCCGCCGCTGAGAAGGCCGAGACGCTGGAGGAGGCGAAAGCAGCGGAGGCTGCTGGCGCACTCCTCACCGGCACGGAGCCTGATCAGATCTCCGGTATGACTACAGCGGACCTCCGCTTAGCCCTCCGTATCAAGGAGGTGGAGACCGAGAACAAGCGGCTTGAGGTCCAGGCCATGCACCTCAGAATCAGAGCTTTGGAGCTTGAGCGAGGAGCACCTGTTGCCTCCACCCCAGTGTCTGTGAACCAGAGTGTTTATTCTGCCTCTCCCGCGTTTGATATAAGCAAACACATTGCTCTGGTTCCTCCTTTTCGTGAATCAGAGGTTGATTCGTACTTCAGCGCTTTTGAGCGAATTGCAGCAGCTTTGAGCTGGCCTAAAGAGTTTTGGTCACTTCTGCTCCAATGTAAACTTGTGGGGAAGGCGCAAGAAGTGTGCGCAAGTCTGTCGATTGAACAGAGTTTAAATTATGATGTGTTAAAGAAAACTGTGCTTCAGGCTTACGAGCTGGTGCCTGAAGCTTACAGGCAAAAGTTCAGGCAAACAGTAAAAACTGCCAACCAAACATATGTGGAATTTGCGCGAGAGAAGAGTGTGTTATTTGATAAATGGTGTCACTCCTGTCAAATTAAATCGCTGGAGGACCTCAGAGAGTTAATTTTGCTGGAGGAGTTCAAAAACTGCCTCCCGGAGCGTATTGTCGTTTATTTAAACGAACAAAAAGTAACGTCGTTGAATAATGCTTCCATTTTGGCCGATGAGTTCATTCTGACTCACAAATCTGTGTTTTCTGCTCCAAATTCTCGCGGAAAAACTGTGTCACCAGAGCGCAACATTAAATCCCCCAGGCTCGTGCGTAAAAGCACACCTCCGGCTGCAGGTGAGAGCCGTGAGTGTTTTTATTGCCACGAGCCCGGTCATTTGATTGCAGTGTGTCCGGTGCTTAAGAGAAAACAAAATAAACCTTTAAAATCTCCTCGGGGGGTAGGGTTTATTTCTCATATGCAGCCGGACGCGCACACGTCTGATTGTGAAGTTGACGCTCGATTTAAGCCGTTCATTTCCAAAGGCTACGTGTCTTTAACCGGCGAGGACAAAGATAAAGTCCCTGTGACTATTTTGCGCGATACCGCCGCGTATCATTCTTTTTTGCTGGCAGATGTGCTGCCTCTTTCTGCTGAGACCTCTTGTGAGGCTGATTTGTTAGTGTGGGGAGTTGAACTGAGCGTTGTTAAAGCTGCGCTGCACATGGTGCATTTGCACTCTCCGTTGGTGACCGGACGCGTTAAAGTGGCCGTGCGCCCACAATTTCCGATAGAAGGAATCTCATTCATCCTCGGAAATGATTTAGCGGGGGGAAAGTGTTTCCCTCACTCGAAGTTATCGATACACCTGTCGTGGATGAGTCTGCCTCAAACCCTCCTCCTCCCTCCTCTGTGTCTGTGTTTCCTGCGTGCGCGATTACGCGCGCGCAGGCACGCCAATTGGCAGACACTGAAAATCTGTCACACTCATTCATGGCAAACTGGATGAAATGAAATGTACAAATGATGAACAAAAATGTGCAGTGGTAACAGAAACTGATAAACATTGTGAAACTGTGTTTGATCTGTGTCCTGACAGTGAGTTAAATTTAAATGTGAACAAAGAAATGTTGATCGCTGCTCAGAATAGTGATCCAACCCTGTCACTGTGTTTTTCAAATGTTGAAAATGTCTGTGATAATCCTGTTGTCTTCTATTTCGAAGATGGAGTTCTGATGAGAAGGTGGAGCGCTGATTCGAGTGAGCTGCACTCTGTAAACCAGGTTGTGGTACCGTCAGATTACCGTTTGCAGGTACTCAGCCTTGCACATGATTCAGTTTTTGCTGGCCATCTAGGTGTTAAAAAAACATACCAGCGCGTGCTTCGAAATTTTTATTGGCCTGGTTTAAAATCTGATGTGACAAAATTTTGTCGTTCCTGCCACACCTGTCAGATGGCAGGTAAACCCAATAAGCCCATTCCGCCTGCACCTTTGCATCCGATCCCTGTGCTCAGTGAACCATTTACCCATGTAATCTTAGACTGTGTCGGCCCTTTGCCAAAAACTAAGTCTGGCCATCAGTATATATTAACAATTATGTGTGCTGCAACCCGTTATCCAGAGGCCATCCCTCTGCGCAATCTAAAAGTTAAGCCTGTGGTTAGAGCGCTCATTAAATTCTTTTCAACCTTTGGGTTACCAAAATCCGTTCAAACGGACCAGGGTACAAACTTTATGTCCAAAATATTTGCACAGGTAATGACAGAACTTAACATTACACATAAAAAGTCCAGTGCTTACCACCCTGAGTCCCAAGGTGCCTTGGAGCGCTTTCATCAAACGCTCAAGTCCATGCTGCGTAAATTCTGCCAGGAGTCCAATAAAGAGTGGGATGAGGGTCTTCCTCTTCTCCTCTTCGCTGTTAGGGAAACTCCACAGGAATCCTTAGGTTTTAGTCCGTGTGATCTGGTGTTCGGTCATACAGTTCGTGGACCTTTGCGTCTTCTAAAAGAAAAATGGTTGTCCGACTCTCCAGCACCGGTCCATAATGTGCTGGATTATGTGAGTGCCTTCCGCGAGCGCCTCCATAGTGCATGTGATTTGGCGCGTGAAAATTTGTCTCAGGCACAGCTAAAAATGAAGCGGCGTTTTGACAAAAAGTCTGAATCCAGAGAGTTTCAGCCTGGAGATAAAGTCCTGTTGTTGCTGCCCTTGCCTGGATCCAGTCTCCAGTCCAAATTTTCAGGTCCGTATGTCGTTGAAAAAAAGATTAGTGAAACTGATTATGTGATTGGGACACCAGACCGCAAACGAAAAACCCGTGTTTGTCATATAAATATGATTAAAAAGTATTGCTCCCGTGAGAGTTCTGTTCCGCAGCCTCCCGCTGCTCCGGTGGTCGCTGTGTCCGTCCCAGCTGAGTATCACCTCTCTGAGGACGGACTGTGTGAAAAAAGTGGCTCTACGCCCCCCACTCGTTTAAAAAACTCAGAAATATTGGGTAATTTGGAGTCTTTTCTGGCTCATTTGTCTGATCCTGCGCGTGCTGAATTAATCACCTTGATCGAGGAAAATTTGTTGCTGTTTTCTGATCATCCACGTCAAACGACTGTGCTGTATCATGACATTGACGTGGAAGGTCATCATCCGATTAAACAGCACGCGTACCGTGTTAATCCAACTAAGAGAGCGCTCATGCAAAAAGAAGTAAGCTATTTAGTTGAACATGGTTTAGCCATTCCCAGCATGAGTCCGTGGAGCTCTCCGTGCGTCCTTGTGCCAAAACCCGATACCAGTGCGCGTTTCTGTAACGATTACCGTAAGGTAAACGCGGTTACAAAACCCGACTGTTTTCCTCTTCCTCGAATGGAAGACTGCATCGATAGAGTTGGCTCTGCGAAATTTGTGACCAAATTGGACCTGTTAAAAGGCTATTGGCAGGTGCCGTTAACTCCGCGTGCGTCAGAGATATCTGCTTTTGTCACACCTGACTCCTTTCTCCAATACACGGTCATGCCATTCGGTTTGCGAAACGCACCCAGCACTTTCCAACGCCTTATGCAGCGCGTGCTGGTCGGGGTTAAAAACTGTGAGGCATATCTTGACGACGTGGTTGCGTACTCCTCCACGTGGTCTGAGCACTTGGCCACTCTCACTGAGATCTTCACCCGCCTCCGTGAAGCATCACTCACAGTGAACCTCTCAAAATGTGAATTTGGCAAAGGCACCGTCACTTACTTGGGTAAACAGGTGGGTCAGGGGCAGGTTCGTCCTGTTGCTGCCAAAGTGCAGGCAGTAATTGATTTTCCAGTCCCGCAGACAAAAAAATGTCTGCGCCGTTTCCTCGGCATGTGTGGTTATTACCGAGGTTTTTGTCGAAACTTTTCTGATGTTGTGGCTCCTCTTACTGCTCTCGTGAGTCCAAAAAGAGCATTCGTTTGGTCTTCTGATTGTCAGGTTGCTTTTGAGTCCGCAAAAGCACTGTTGTGCAGTGCGCCGGTCCTCGCTACCCCGAATTTTTACTGGTGTTGTGCCAAGGTACTTACCCCCGATAGGAAGTGTATCCCCTGTCCACGGGAGCGCGCACGTCAAGCGCTATAAGGATGGAATTTTACGCTATACAATGGCAAATACTATTATGCAGATTGTTGTATGGATGAGTGAGTGTTATCTTATTTCAGTTTTGTTTTGTTTAAGAGTACAAAATGTATCTACCAAAATAAACAAGTCCGTTGTTTGAAATTCTTGAAGTTGTCGAACTGTCGTCATTTATTACACTGTGTAGCGCCGTGAAGAAAAGATCTTCCAAAGGATCTATACTCTTCACAAGTAATGCTTTCTCTCTCTTCATACCATGGTCATACGCTGAGCTTTGACTGCTCTTTGGGATACTTTTTCTTCGATTAGCCTGCTACTGCAATGTACGATCATCCGGAAGTTGTGTCCACACTTTCAAAATAATAGCACGTATCCACGAAAAACGTGAGGACTCGACCTAAAAGTAAGACGACTCCAAACACAAGCTTATAAACAATTTTATTTTTTGAGACACAGTTTGAACCCTAACTTTAAAGCTCTGCCAGCGCAATGGTAGTAATAATAATAATAATAATAATATCACTGCTCCATTTTAGTATATTACTCGCACTATTACGACTACATTTTTCACTGGAAATGTTATTCATAAGAAATTGAAGACAGCCTTATCAATGGTATTTCTAATTCCACGTTATCTTTGCATATTAAAACCTGGCAACCGTTTGATGTGCATTTTTACCACCCCTGAAAATGAAAAATGAAAAAAAAAACAATAACATTGGTGCAGTTCATTAGCTATGTTTCATTTGCTATGTTTTGTTTTTCATCAGAATATGCAGAATAACCACAGTTCAATTTAGGCTCACAGAAAAATTATTGAAGGGGATGCAAATAATTACAACCATATTTTTTAACCTGCAAAAACTGTGTCCCTCTTCCTGCTTGGCCGTGTCAAACCATGAACTACCCTCAGAACCATTTTTATGGTTATTTCATGGTCATTTCTAATAAAGCCTAAAACAATGGAGAGTTTGCACAGGTAAACTCTATTTGATCCTAAAATACAAGGGGGGTACAAATTATTTCAGACCATATCTAGCCTGCAAAAATCTGTACCCCCCCCATTCAGAAGGGTCAAATTATTTTCCAGATGCTGTTTCCCAAAATGCATTTCACTCCAACTGAGAATGGTAGCTGTAAAGCAGCCAAAAGCTGTTTTAATTCCCTGAATACATCACTTAAAGTTTTAATATTTCTTCATGCGAGAAGTTTAGATACCCAGTATGCGATTAGTTCATCTAAATGATGCCTATTTGGAAGTTTGCTCAAACATTTTCGGAGAAATGAAACTCCACATGCGGGACCAGCTGACTGGCAGCAGCGGCCTCAAAGGTGTGAGAGCTCAGGGTTGGGGAGGTGGATGGTCGCGATGGGGACGCTGAAAGTCAGGATCTGTGTTAACGTTATATCAGTTAGCCTACTACTGAGACTTGGTGGAAGAACGATATAAGTTATCTGCTTAAGTGGAAATGTATACAACTTAAATATAGTTAAAAGGTTAAAATAAAGTGAATAATACTCTTAGGTATTAACGATTCTTATTTTTACACTTATATCTGGGTTTTATAAAGAGAAAAAAAATGCTGTAGGAGATGTATTTTTTGGCACCTGTCTGAATGTTTGCACAATCATTACCCCACCCTCCCTGATACACATGCTTGAATTTCAGCCTGCTATGTCAAACCGTTTGGGAGTTATTAATTTTCCCACCATTTTTCAAATTAAAATTTAAAAAAAATTGCTTTTTGCCTGCCACGCAGCAACCTTTGACCCCGTGGACCCCAAACTTGGGTCAGATGATCCCCAGGGGTCGCTGAACAATAATCCAGTGGAATAATTCCCAAATCCCAGAGGTTTTCTAAATTGGTCATTTGAAATCCAAAAAATCAGAAGCTCTTAGACTTATGGCCCTTCAGACCCTCTGAGTCAGAAAAGCTTGTATGAACAAAACATATTTTCAAAGTCACACTGGTCTGAAATTCTAATATGTTGTTCAGGGGCCCGAGACGAGCGCGTAGACCTGCATTCAGTCCCTATCGGGACCCTACATTTTGACAGGCGGGGCTTTGAATGGCTGCATTTCTCTGTCTCCCGACAGCTGCCGTTTCCATAGAAACAGACCAAATCGTTCAAAACTTTGTCTATGGACTTGTGACAAGGCCCCTATCAATCAGCCCAAGACCCAACTCTGCAGGACCTTTGGATGACCAAGTAGCCCCCTGAGGGTTCTATCGCAAGGGGACCAAAATATTCTGGTAGAGGACCCTCTTATAAGCAACATGCTCAGATTTCATGTTTATAGCTCAAAGCGTGTGTGAGTTGTTAAATAATAGCAGGCCAATAGGCCACATTCACTCTGATGGCTGACCCCTGTGACCTTTGACACTTCTCAAGGTGCTGCGGCTCTGAAATTTTGCACAGTGCATGGCTCGACCCCCACGATGAACAAATTAAAATTTCAGCCCCCTAAGTCAAAGCATTTGGGAGTTATTAGTTTTCCCTCCATTTTGTAATTTCAAATTTCAAAAAGTGCCTTTTCAGCTGCCGTTGACCCCACTGACCCCAAACGCGGCACAGGAGATGGCTCTAGCCCCAACCCCATAAACATACTCAAAACTTAACCTCCTAGCTCAAAGTGTTTGAGCAGTATTAAGAAAAACCTGTTTAACGACGTCTCCTTTAATGTTTGGCTGAGACAAAGGAGGCCATTTCTGACCCTTGCTGTCATTTCCTAAAGTACACAATATGTCACTGTAAATTTCACTTATATTACTTTGAATTTCTACAGTACAATACAGGTTGCTGTAATCCCCAGAGCATGTCACTGTGAATTTTTTCAATACTGTACTGGTTGCTGTCATTTCCTAAAAGTACATGTTATTGTAAATTTTGATATATTACTGTGAATTTCTACAATACCATGGTGGTTGCTGTGATTTCCCAGAGTACACGATATTACTCTGAAATTTTTATTGCTTGATGTAATTTTTCCACTGTACGTTACTGTGAATTTTTACAGTAGTATACTTGTTAGGGTTTCTATAATACACAATGTATAACTGTGAATTTCTACAGTACTGCAATGGTTGCTGTGAACTTTTACAGTACTGTACAGGTTACTGCCATTTCCTACAGTAAATAATATGTTACTGTAAATTCCAACATATTATTGTGAATTTCTAAAGTACTATACTAGCTACTGCCATTCCCTTCTGTATACAATATGTTACTGCAAATTTCAATTAATTATTGTGAGTTTCTACAGTACTGTTATGTTTGCTGTGAACTTTTACAGTACTGTACAGGTTACTGCCATTTCCTACAGTAAATAATATGTTACTGTAAATTCCAACATATTATTGTGAATTTCTAAAGTACTATACTAGCTACTGCCATTCCCTTCTGTATACAATATGTTACTGCAAATTTCAATTAATTATTGTGAGTTTCTACAGTACTGTTATGGTTACTGTGATTTCCTACAGTACACATGATGTTATTGTGAAATCTCACACTACTGTAATGCTTGCTTTGTTTTTTTACAGTAGTGATGATATTACTGTGACTTACTACAGTAGAACTTGGTCTGCTGTGAATTTATACAGTAGTGTGTTTATTACTGTGATTTATACAGTATTTTGCCAATTACTGCTTATTATACAGTATTTTACTTGAAAAACATTCACAATAACTTACTTTACAGAAATACAGTAACTTACTGTGTATTTCACAGTCATTTTTTACAGTGGACCCTCAGGGAGCACAGCAGGCCTACAACCATGCCCATGGACAAAGGTCTGAATAGAAATGACCTTTGACCTCTTAAAGACACAGTTTCATTGTGACCTCCACCTGAGGGTCATCCCTGTGGTCTGTGTTGTCCTCCACAATGTGTCCTGCCTGAAGGAGAGACCCCCAGAGTGCCTTCACACAAAGACTGGGACAGTGCTGCCATCTTCACACATGACTACAGTGGCCGGCTGGACAGAGACCAATACATCTTAAATTATTTTAGTTAGTATGCATGCTGTAAATCTAAGTTAAATATGTCCTGCAATGGCAGACAAATGTGTTTAATGTTAAGTTAATTTGGCCTTTTGTGTTGTTTGTGCTGTGTACAGGCCTGCAGAGAGGCTTCATCCATTCATTTGTCTGTTCATTTGCTGTGTTTGGATTTGTCCTGCATTTATTTCAGTGTGCAGACATGTGGGGTCGATTATATACAGACTTTGGAGAGTGCATTTATTCTTGTGTTTTATAATATGCTTTGATTCTGTGCTTTCTGTCTTGTTGAGCACTGTGTGACTTCAGTTTTAGAGAGCTGATGGTTTACCTGCTCTGATTTATCCTTATTCAATAAAGAAACATCATGTTACTCTTTGATTTTTATTTAACTAATATGGGATGAGCATTTTATATTTAGTCTATGGTTAACTCTTATCTAATGATTGCAATATCATCTAAAGTCATAATTTATCTAAAATGCTTTCACTTAATGATCACAAAAGTTTAAATAATGTCAGTGGGTCTTGTTGAATGTGATAACAATGTGTAGTGGGCAGTGGAATAAATATTGGTTTCTGTTTGTGGGGACTGCTGACTGAGATAAGGGATGAGATTAAATAAATCCTGGAACTTAGCCTGGTCTGGAACAGGCGAGCTCCACAAAATAACTCTCCATGGTAACTTTTGTCAAAACATATCCCACTTTTGTGTAACCAGATCATGGATAAGTTGATCCAGGAGCTGGGATGTGCCTGGCACATTTTGGATGTTATTTCAGGAGTTCTAAAAAATCTAGTAACAATTTTCCATTTAAACTACCTCCACGTGTTTGAGTTTGTAACCAAGTGTGCGTCTGTAGAGACCTCTTCCCAGTTGTCTTGCTATATAACCATGTTTGTTCCCTCTTCCCATCTCTGCTTCACCCTCAGTGAGTTGTTTGTATTCACAGATAAAAATATGTTATACAGTTTGCCAATTATTTTCTTATCACCCTCCTCTTTTTGTATAAGCATTAAAAATTCTTCTATGGGGGTGGGTTTTATAAGTTTGTCCCACTCCTTTTGGATCTTCAAGAAGGTTCTGGGCTGTAGATGGGATGAGATCTTTCAAGTGCCCTCCAGAATATCAATCTGTGATCTATACAAAGAACTACAGTACGATATTTTGCATCATATATATATATATATATATGTCTCCATATATTTACAGTAAAAACAATAGAGGAACTTCCCATATCTGTACAAAATGTCAGTCTCATTCAGGTTCAAGGCTGCATTGTTCATGGGAGTGTGTAAAACAGGCATCACCAAATGGCGGACCTCGGTCCGGATCCGGACTGAGTGATGGTTCTGTCCGGACCCGTGACCAATCTCTGATGAATTCACTGGAATAGATTTTAATTGAGCACTTTTTCCGACAGTCGCGGATAGCGGGCACGCCCACCAATAGGGGGGACAAACGGTTATGTTGTTCCGGGCCCAGCATGGGGGGGAGGACCAGAACTGGGCAGGAGGGGCCCGCTGCCCCGGAGCGGAGGGACAGAGCCAGAGACAGAGAGAGAGAAAAAGAGAGAGAAAGAGAGAGGGAGAGAGAGACGGTCACGGTCACGGTGGGGGGGCATCTGATTGTCTCGTCCTGGGCCCAGGCAAGACTGTCAGCTGGCCTGACAGCGGGCGCTGCTGCTCCAGTTAACACTAGAACCACTACTGTGGTCTGATCACAAGCCGGTCATGCAACGAGTGTGCCTAAATATATGTTCTGTATGTTTTCTGAGGCTTTAAGCACGAAAGACGAACAAGACATAATTCATTTAGCGGAGGTGATTTTCTATCGTGTTTACAGCAGGAGCTGCAGCAGCCACAAGCAAACAGGAGGCAGAGACAAATAAACAGTCAGTGCAAAAAAATAAGATGGTTGTCACCTGCAAGCTTTGTGACTGACCTGTGTGGGAAATGCTCATGAGGGCAGAGAGCTTTTGCGCTGTGTTGGCGCTGCGCTCTCCACGGGGCTGATCCTGTTCTTTTTCTAATTGTTTACTAATCGAGTTGATCATTTGTTCATGTTATTTTCATTGATGCAGGTCTACAGTTTTTAGCACTAGTTTGTTTTTGAATGTTTCACATTTTGCAAGTTCCAGCAACACTGTTCTGTTTATTTATTTATTAGCCTATGTGAGTGCGGGTTCATGCAATGCGTGCAGCGCTTTTTGTGTGGGAGAATGAGAAAGAAAGAGAGGGAAAGACTGAAAGACAGAGAGAGAGAGTTAAGGACAGAGAGAGAGAGAGAGTTAAGGACTAATAAAAGAACGTCAAAATCTATTCTCAAAGCTACAGGAAGCCAGAGCAGAGACTTTAAGATTGGGGTGATGTGATCTATCATTCAATTTAATTTAATTTGATTTTCTGCAGAACTCTCCGCAGAGACAAGCGGCGCTAGAAGGATCACAACACTGAGAGCATATCAATTGGTTTGGATGAGGCTAATGAAGGAGGGGAAGGAGGGGTGAGGGAGGGAGGGAGAGGGGGAGGGGGTGGGGGCGCTGTGAAGACACCCAGTCAGCAGAACTCCTGCAATGCTCAGACAGGATGTCCTGGGAGACAAATAAACCATGTGGACTGATAAGGTACAGTATTATCATGTTTCTTTCCAAAAATATCGTTTTTCAAGCGTCAGCAGTCAGTTGTTAGCTCAGCGTTTGCGTGTGAATTCTGTAACTCTGACCATAACTCTTCGGCTGTGGCTAATGGCTCCAGTGGCGAAAATCCCTCTTCAATGTTGGGGGGGACAATAAACAGTAAAATTTCAGAGAGTAATTCTTGGGGGGGACATTTAAATAAATGCCATATTTGTGCTGTGTTGTTTTGATACTTTCTCAAATGTCTTGCATGGTTGTATTAAACACTAACTGTATGCCATTGTTCCTTGTTAGTCCATATCCTACCTGTCTACAGGTTTGTTTCTGCTCAACCAGCAATTCCAAGAGTTGTATTGGTTGGAAGATGTGAACTACACCATATGTGACCTAACAGAATTTCTTATCTCACCATTAACACTAGTCTTATCACCACTACAGCAGCTTTACAAGAACTGAGAGCTCAATAAAAGTTCTAAAACTAGAAGAAAAACTTTAATGAATAACCAAACTACATCAAACTATTCTTCAAGCGTGCTTTTATTAAACTGTCAAAAAGAAAAGAAAATCTGAAAATACTACAAAACTTAAATTCACAAACCTTTTCACAATTAAATTATGAAGTGCAACTGAATATGTTGCAAAACGTATAAATATACAAACCTTTATTTATTTAAATCATTAAGTGCAACTGAGTTTGTTACAATATAGTGCTCTCAGTCTGCTGCATCAGGCAGAGAGGAGAGGCTGTTTGCAGCCAGCAGCAGAGAAAAGCTCTGGACAATTCACAGATTCATTACAAACTAAGATGAAAAGATGTGCTACATACAGTGCAAATTTCGTTTTAGCTTAAAAATAAACACCCTGTTAGCTGCTTGCTGTGTTAATTTAAAACATGCCGGCAGACTTCGAACACAGGAGTTGAAATTTTGCTTTTCATATTGTGTTGTTGAACAAGTGGAGTGATAAACAACTTATCAACCATTCTGTGTTTTAATACACTTACTTTGTCCGATCACCACCGGTTTGTCCGCCTGCCTCTGTGTGGACACGGCTCTGCAGCAGCAGCTACGCCGGTGTGACATCGGAAACAGTTTGGACAAAACCACTGTGAGGGGAGGGGGTTGTAATCTTTAACAGTTAAAATTGTCCGACAATGTGTTTTTAAGTAGCGTTGCTTGTATTGTACCGTCAAAACACGTTACTGTACTACTAGAAAAATCTTATTTGAACAAGATTTTTGGGGGGGACAACTTTGTGGAAGGGGGGCACACGTCCCCTGTGTCCCCCCCGGGATTTACGCATATTTATGGCTCCTCTGGAGGGATTTGTTTGTTACTAGAGAAAACTTTACGTGTAACGAACTTTCTAAGAGAAGTTGAGGGCCCTCTGAGTCATGACTGTGGTAGGATGACTTCATGATCTCGGTAAAGCTGCTAAATATGAGACAAAGAAGACGCTGATGATGACGGAGCAGAGCAAGACGACACAGCAGGTATAGACCATCATCTGTGGAGAAACACGTAACAAATAAACTCCATCAGCTGTGAAAACTTATAACACCTACGAGTTTGACAGTGAAGGCAGCTGGTAAAAAGTTATGCTGTAGCATTACGTCTGGTCAGTCCTGTAATTTTCTCTCTGGATGAATGTTAAATACAGGACTGAGCCTCCACCTCAGACCCCTGAGAAGATAGAAGATCAGGAGAATCAAAGAGGTCAGAGGAGAAGATAGAGGATCAGGAGAGTCGAAGAAGTCTGATGAGAAGATAGAGGATCAGGAGAGTCGAGGAGGTCTGAGGAGAAGTAAGAGGATCAGGAGAGTCGTGGAGGTCAGAGGGGAAGTTAGAGGATTAGTAGAATCGAGGAGAAGTAAGAGGATCAGGAGAGCCGTGGAGGTCAGAGGAGGAGTTAAAGGATCAGGAGAGTCGAAGAGGTCTGATGAGAAGAGAGAGGATCAGGAGAGTCGAAGAAGTCTGATGAGAAGATAGAGGATCAGGAGAGTCAAGGAGGTCTGAGGAGAAGTTAGAGGATCAGGAGAGTCGAAGAAGTCTGATGAGATATTAGAAGATCAGGAGAGTCGTGGAGGTCAGAGGAGAAGTAAGAGGATCAGGAGAGTCGTGGAGGTCAGAGGGGAAGTTAGAGGATCAGGAGAGTCATGGAGGAGAAGATAGAGGGTAAGGAGAGTCGTGGAGGTCAGAGGAGGAGTTAAAGGATCAGGAGAGTCAAAGAAGTCTGATGAGAAGATAGAGGATCAGGAGAGTCGAAGAGGTCTGATGAGAAGATAGAGGATCAGGAGAGTCGAAGAAGTCTGATGAGAAGATAGAGGATCAGGAGAGTCGAGGAGATCTGAGGAGGAGTTAGAGGATCAGGAGAGTTGTGGAGGACTGAGGAGAAGATAGAGGATCAGGAGAGTCGTGGAGGTCTGAGGAGAAATAAGAGGATCAGGAGAGTTGTAGAGGTCTGAGGAGAAGATAGAGGATAAGGAGAGTGGTGGAGGTCAGAGGAGAAGTAAGAGGATCACGAGAGTCGTGGAGGTCTGAGGAGAAGTTAGAGGATCAGGAGAATCGTGGAGGTCTGAGGAGAAGTTAGAGGATCACAAGAATCGTGGAGGTCTGAGGAGAAGTTAGAGGACCAGGAGAATCGTGGAGGTCTGAGGAGAAGTTAGAGGATCAGGAGAGTCGTGGAGGTCTGAGGAGAGGTTAGAGGATCAGGAGAGTCGAGGAGGTCTGAGGAGAAGTTAGAGGACCAGGAGAATCGTGGAGGTCTGAGGAGAAGTTAGAGGATCAGGAGAGTCGAGGAGATCTGAGGAGGAGTTAGAGGATCAGGAGAGTTGTGGAGGACTGAGGAGAAGATAGAGGATCAGGAGAGTCGTGGAGGTCTGAGGAGAAATTAGAGGATCAGGAGAGTTGTAGAGGTCTGAGGAGAAGATAGAGGATAAGGAGAGTGGTGGAGGTCAGAGGAGAAGTAAGAGGATCACGAGAGTCGTGGAGGTCTGAGGAGAAGTTAGAGGATCAGGAGAATCGTGGAGGTCTGAGGAGAAGTTAGAGGATCACAAGAATCGTGGAGGTCTGAGGAGAAGTTAGAGGACCAGGAGAATCGTGGAGGTCTGAGGAGAAGTTAGAGGATCAGGAGAGTCGAAGAAGTCTGATGAGAAGATAGAGGATCAGGAGAGTCAAGGAGGTCTGAGGAGAAGTTAGAGGATCAGGAGAGTCGAAGAAGTCTGATGAGATATTAGAAGATCAGGAGAGTCGTGGAGGTCAGAGGAGAAGTAAGAGGATCAGGAGAGTCGTGGAGGTCAGAGGGGAAGTTAGAGGATCAGGAGAGTCATGGAGGAGAAGATAGAGGGTAAGGAGAGTCGTGGAGGTCAGAGGAGGAGTTAAAGGATCAGGAGAGTCAAAGAAGTCTGATGAGAAGATAGAGGATCAGGAGAGTTGAAGAGGTCTGATGAGAAGATAGAGGATCAGGAGAGTCGAAGAAGTCTGATGAGAAGATAGAGGATCAGGAGAGTCGAGGAGATCTGAGGAGGAGTTAGAGGATCAGGAGAGTTGTGGAGGACTGAGGAGAAGATAGAGGATCAGGAGAGTCGTGGAGGTCTGAGGAGAAATAAGAGGATCAGGAGAGTTGTAGAGGTCTGAGGAGAAGATAGAGGATAAGGAGAGTGGTGGAGGTCAGAGGAGAAGTAAGAGGATCACGAGAGTCGTGGAGGTCTGAGGAGAAGTTAGAGGATCAGGAGAATCGTGGAGGTCTGAGGAGAAGTTAGAGGATCACAAGAATCGTGGAGGTCTGAGGAGAAGTTAGAGGACCAGGAGAATCGTGGAGGTCTGAGGAGAAGTTAGAGGATCAGGAGAGTCGTGGAGGTCTGAGGAGAGGTTAGAGGATCAGGAGAGTCGAGGAGATCTGAGGAGAAGTTAGAGGACCAGGAGAATCGTGGAGGTCTGAGGAGAAGTTAGAGGATCAGGAGAGCCGTGAAGGTCAGAGGAGGAGCTAGAGGGTCAGGAGAGTTGTGGAGGTCTGAGGAGAAGCTAGAGGATCAGGAGAGTCGTGGAGGTCTGAGGAGAAGTTAGAGGATCACGAGAGTCGTGGAGGTCTGAGGAGAAGTTAGAGGATCAGGAGAATCGTGGAGGTCTGAGGAGAAGTTAGAGGATCACAAGAGTCGTGGAGGTCTGAGGAGAAGTTAGAGGACCAGGAGAATCGTGGAGGTCTGAGGAGAAGTTAGAGGATCAGGAGAGTCGTGGAGGTCTGAGGAGAGGTTAGAGGATCAGGAGAGTCGAGGAGATCTGAGGAGAAGTTAGAGGACCGGGAGAATCGTGGAGGTCTGAGGAGAAGTTAGAGGATCAGGAGAGCCGTGAAGGTCAGAGGAGGAGCTAGAGGGTCAGGAGAGTTGTGGAGGTCTGAGGAGAAGCTAGAGGATCAGGAGAGTCGTGGAGGTCTGAGGAGAAGTTAGAGGATCAGGAGAGTTGTAGAGGTCTGAGGAGAAGATAGAGGATCAGGAGAGTCGAAGAAGTCTGATGAGAAATTAGAAGATCAGGAGAGTCAAGGAGGTCTGAGGAGAAGTTAGAGGATCAGGAGAGTTGAGGAGAAGTAAGAGGATCAGGAGAGTCGAGGAGATCTTAGGAGGAGTTAGAGGATCAGGAGAGTCGTGGAGGTCTGAGGAGTAGCTAGAGGATCAGGAGAGTAGTGGAGGTCTGAGGAGAAATTAGAGGATCATGAGAGTTGTGGAGGTCTGAGGAGAAGTTAGAGTTTCAGGAGAATGGTGGAGGTCTGAGGAGAAGTTAGAGGATCAGGAGAATCGTGGAGGTCTGAGGAGAAGATAGAGGATAAGGAGAGTCGAGGAGGTCTGAGGAGAAGTTAGAGGATCACGAGAGTCGTGGGGGTCTGAGGAGAAGTTAGAGGATCAGGAGAGTCGTGAAGGTCTGAGGAGAAGTTAGAGGACCAGGAGAGTCGAGGAGGTCTGAGGAGAAGTTAGAGGACCAGGAGAATCGTGGAGGTCTGAGGAGAAGTTAGAGGATCAGGAGAGCCGTGAAGGTCTGAGGAGGAGTTAGAGGGTCAGGAGAGTTGTGGAGGTCTGAGGAGAAGCTAGAGGATCAGGAGAGTCGTGGAGGTCTGAGGAGAAGTTAGAGGATCAGGAGAGTTGTAGAGGTCTGAGGAGAAGATAGAGGATCAGGAGAGTCGAAGAAGTCTGATGAGAAATTAGAAGATCAGGAGAGTCAAGGAGGTCTGAGGAGAAGTTAGAGGATCAGAGGGGGGGGTTGAAGTAAGAGGATCAGGAGAGTCGAGGAGATCTGAGGAGGAGTTAGAGGATCAGGAGAGTAGTGGAGGTCTGAGGAGAAATTGAAAGATCAGGAGAGTTGTAGAGGTCTGAGGAGAAGATAGAGGATAAGGAGAGTGGTGGAGGTCAGAGGAGAAGTTAGAGGATCAGGAGAGTCGTGGAGATCTGAGGAGGAGTTAGAGGATCAGGAGAGTCGTGGAGGTCTGAGAAGAAGTTAGAGGATCAGGAGAATCGTGGAGGTCTGAGGAGAAGATAGAGGATAAGGAGAGTGGTGGAGGTCTGAGGAGAAGTTAGAGGATCAGGAGAGTCGTAGAGGTCTGAGGAGAAGTTAGAGGATCAGGAGAGTCGTAGAGGTCTGAGGAGAAGTTAGAGGATCAGGAGAGTCTTGGAGATCTGAGGAGGAGTTAGAGGATCAGGAGAGTCGTGGAGGTCTGAGGAGAAGTTAGAGGATCAGGAGAGTCGTGGAGGCCTGAGGAGAAGTTAGAGGATCACGAGAGTCGTGGAGGTCTGAGGAGAAGTTAGAGGATCAGGAGAATCGTGGAGGTCTGAGGAGAAGTTAGAGGATCACAAGAGTCGTGGAGGTCTGAGGAGAAGTTAGAGGACCAGGAGAATCGTGGAGGTCTGAGGAGAAGTTAGAGGATCAGGAGAGTCGTGGAGGTCTGAGGAGAGGTTAGAGGATCAGGAGAGTCGAGGAGATCTGAGGAGAAGTTAGAGGACCGGGAGAATCGTGGAGGTCTGAGGAGAAGTTAGAGGATCAGGAGAGCCGTGAAGGTCAGAGGAGGAGCTAGAGGGTCAGGAGAGTTGTGGAGGTCTGAGGAGAAGCTAGAGGATCAGGAGAGTCGTGGAGGTCTGAGGAGAAGTTAGAGGATCAGGAGAGTTGTAGAGGTCTGAGGAGAAGATAGAGGATCAGGAGAGTCGAAGAAGTCTGATGAGAAATTAGAAGATCAGGAGAGTCAAGGAGGTCTGAGGAGAAGTTAGAGGATCAGGAGAGTTGAGGAGAAGTAAGAGGATCAGGAGAGTCGAGGAGATCTTAGGAGGAGTTAGAGGATCAGGAGAGTCGTGGAGGTCTGAGGAGTAGCTAGAGGATCAGGAGAGTAGTGGAGGTCTGAGGAGAAATTAGAGGATCATGAGAGTTGTGGAGGTCTGAGGAGAAGTTAGAGTTTCAGGAGAATGGTGGAGGTCTGAGGAGAAGTTAGAGGATCAGGAGAATCGTGGAGGTCTGAGGAGAAGATAGAGGATAAGGAGAGTCGAGGAGGTCTGAGGAGAAGTTAGAGGATCACGAGAGTCGTGGGGGTCTGAGGAGAAGTTAGAGGATCAGGAGAGTCGTGAAGGTCTGAGGAGAAGTTAGAGGACCAGGAGAGTCGAGGAGGTCTGAGGAGAAGTTAGAGGACCAGGAGAATCGTGGAGGTCTGAGGAGAAGTTAGAGGATCAGGAGAGCCGTGAAGGTCTGAGGAGGAGTTAGAGGGTCAGGAGAGTTGTGGAGGTCTGAGGAGAAGCTAGAGGATCAGGAGAGTCGTGGAGGTCTGAGGAGAAGTTAGAGGATCAGGAGAGTTGTAGAGGTCTGAGGAGAAGATAGAGGATCAGGAGAGTCGAAGAAGTCTGATGAGAAATTAGAAGATCAGGAGAGTCAAGGAGGTCTGAGGAGAAGTTAGAGGATCAGAGGGGGGGGTTGAAGTAAGAGGATCAGGAGAGTCGAGGAGATCTGAGGAGGAGTTAGAGGATCAGGAGAGTAGTGGAGGTCTGAGGAGAAATTGAAAGATCAGGAGAGTTGTAGAGGTCTGAGGAGAAGATAGAGGATAAGGAGAGTGGTGGAGGTCAGAGGAGAAGTTAGAGGATCAGGAGAGTCGTGGAGATCTGAGGAGGAGTTAGAGGATCAGGAGAGTCGTGGAGGTCTGAGAAGAAGTTAGAGGATCAGGAGAATCGTGGAGGTCTGAGGAGAAGATAGAGGATAAGGAGAGTGGTGGAGGTCTGAGGAGAAGTTAGAGGATCAGGAGAGTCGTAGAGGTCTGAGGAGAAGTTAGAGGATCAGGAGAGTCGTAGAGGTCTGAGGAGAAGTTAGAGGATCAGGAGAGTCTTGGAGATCTGAGGAGGAGTTAGAGGATCAGGAGAGTCGTGGAGGTCTGAGGAGAAGTTAGAGGATCAGGAGAGTCGTGGAGGCCTGAGGAGAAGTTAGAGGATCACGAGAGTCGTGGAGGTCTGAGGAGAAGTTCGAGGATCAGGAGAGTCGTGGAGGTCTGAGGAGAAGTTAGAGGACCAGGAGAGTCGTGGAGGTCTGAGGAGAACTTAGAGGACCAGGAGAGTCGTGGAGGTCTGAGGAGAAGTTAGAGGATCAGGAGAGTCATGGAGGAGCAGCAGTGTTTTGGTCAGAGAGAGATCCATATGACCAGAGGAGACTTTTTTATTTGTTTCCGTAATGATGTACAATACTCACCAATTTAATATTGTGTAACTCATTTTTATTTATATTAATAAAATTATTTTCACATATTTCAAGGTTTAATTGTCTGTTATTGTGAAAAATAAAATTATCTCAATTCAGTAAAGAAAACTTTATTTGTCCCCAAAAGGCAATTTAAATCTCCTGAGCAAGTTGGTGCAGGACACTGAAAATCAAAAGTTATTAGGAAATAGTGTTGTGAGTTCCCAGATGTTTAAAGGAAGACACAGACAGAATCAATTTGCAGCCTCTTGAGAATTTTTTGAGAGGGAACAGCTTCAAACCAAATTGTAATAGACGGACCCCTGTCAAAGCTTTTGTTATGACCTTTATAGTGCTTCAGTGACATCGGTGCTTCTTGGGCTCAAGCCCACCCATTCCAGTCCTGTTTACCATTCTGGAGCTGTAATTTGAGATATTTGTATAATTGTTTTATAACAACTTGTCCTGCCAAGTTTTCTTTCCTCATCAGGTCATGATGACCTTATATGGAAGGGAACATCTGCAAAATAGCTCTCCTCTTCAGGCAGCAACACTTTATCCTGTAATAACAACTGTGTCCTGTTATTTACCATGTTTACATGAGAGCTTTAATTTCTCTTTAATACCAAATAAAACTTAAATCCTCTTTAAAAACATTAAAAATGACCATGTAAACACCTAATTCCGAATGAAAATGATAATTCTGAATAAAACTTAATTCCGAAGTAAGTGGTTGGTTTATTCTGATTTTAAATCTGAATTAAATTATTCCTTGATCATGTATACGTTCATTCCGCTTTAAATTAATTCATCTCTCTGAATCCTCACTCTCCCCCTCCCTCTCTGCCTGCCTGCTCTGCCGCTCGGTGAGGGGGCGTGGTCTCTCGAAGCCTCTTCACTGCTGCGGCACACCTGCCTCCTGCTTCATCTAATCACTGCACACTATATAACCGGCTGTGGAGCTCACCTGCTTCATCAGTGGATTCCACTCCCTACGTGGTTTGTTCAGGCCATTTCTCCTTCAACTCTTTAATACTAAGCATTAAGCTTACCTTAAGCCTTTTTCTCCCTATGATTTATCTGTGTTTTTGTACCTGTGCTTTTAGATGCTCAGTCTACTTTGATTATACTTACCATTTGTCTTCTGCTCCCTTCTCCCGCAGTGATCTCCTCGAGCCCTCACCACCGCCTTCACCTGTTTAAACTCACCGTCGTCACTGGATCACAGTTGTTGTTTCACCCTGCTTTGGATTGTCACATTAATAAAGTCACTGTCAACTCTTACCTGCCTGATCCTTGAAGCTTTTGGGTCCAAAATTAAAACACAGAGGACTATTCCCTAACAGTGCATGCTCGTTCCCTTGTCCTGTCGTTATGACGCACAGGACACTGACGGGCACAGGATGGCCGCCCGAAGCAAGCGTTGGACTCGAGCCGAGACAATTTATTTGTTAAGAATCTTAGAAGATTTAGAAGTAATGAAAGAGTGAATGAACGTAAGCATAAAAATGTGTACCTTTTTAACATCCAAGTTGGACGAGGTTTCCCTGACAGCGATGCTGGAGAGACGCTGAACTGGAGTATTTCTTCTGGTAGATGTAAATACATCACTATGTCACATCCACACCCTGTCCAATCAGAACCATTCCCAACCCCAAGACCTTAAGCGGAATTGAATAAAGGGGAATGAATGTGTTTTCCATGTAAACCTTTATTTGGAATTACTATTTCCATGTAAACACAAAGGAGAATACTTTAATTCTGAATTATTTAGTTCTGAATACTTAATTTAGAATTAAAAAACATCATGTAACCATGGCCATTGTGAGCAATCTTGCTCCAACATAATCGCCCCTTTGACCCTGTCGGGATCCATGCACTCTAAAAGGAACATGTCCCTGCAGAAGCCTGAACCAAAGTTGGCTGACCATCTCATCCCCCCCCAGGTTTCACATGTAGGTGTGAACCCTCTGATAAGGACAATAAGACCCTGCTCTGCTATCCAGTCTTGTGCTCTTTCTGAACTGTGGAGAGAAGGGGACACAGCTCCTCTCTCTCAGGTCTCTCTAAGCTCTATCTCAGCCTGTAGAAAAAGACACAGAACCTCTCCAGTCTCTTCAGGAACACAACCTCAAGACTTCTTCCACAGTCCTGCTCACACAGACTGTAGCACTACATAAGCGACGCAAGAGCCTGCTTAAGAAACAGGAGTTCCCAGTCAAAACAACAAGAAACAACACAACAGAGTTAGCATCAAGCTGCTAACTCCAGGGACAAAGGAGCAACCAGTGGTCTTCAGAGCCAGAAGCTGAAGGGCCAGACCGGCCTGGAACCACTAGGAAACCACCAAACCTGCAGAACAGGACTTTGCAGGGCATCACCAAAAAGGACACCTTTTCTATACATCCACTTGGTAATGTAACTGGGCCTTACAGAGTTTAGTGTAGCATGGCTAAGCACAGGACTATTCAGGTTCTACAATCACTGCATTGATTTATTGAATATGCTCCTTGAGCTTAAGCTATAGCTAACTGCTGTTTATTTTAACTTTACCACTTCATATAGCGGCATCAACCTTGAACAAAGAAACCTTTCCTAACCTCCACCACTCCCCATGTGGTCCTGAATGTAAATGCCTTTGTTTGAGCCATGTGGTGTTAAGACACCCTTTTGAGGCAGCCATCTTCCCTTTTTCTGTCACACACACGCACACACACACACACACACACACACACACACACTTGTACATAGGACTTTGTTAGGTCATGTTTTGGTTTGTCAATAAATGATTTTAAACACAAAGTCAGTTGCTGGTCTGTTAATGTTGCATAAGAATGAATCTTGCCAAACTCTTCTCTGCAGAACTCCAAATCCTTCAACTTTGACTTACAATTGATTAGGTAACTTTGGTTATTTTATTAAGTAAGTTATAAATCGTGGTTCCAAATTAATAGTCGGTTACCTTTATGAGACTGATTAATAAATTGACTATCATTTCCCTTTATGAGTGGTGCCCTGAGGTAGATTTAATGTAAATTAAATCTCATTACTTAATGTAAATGACTATTTCCGATAGCCAATATTATTAAGTGACACAGTGAATAGTTGTCCACTGATCATAAATGCACAACAACCCTAACCTATAGGGTCAAAAGGTCACTCCTAGGATATATTAAATGACTAATTCATTTGGACAATGACGTCGATGAAGCATCGCATGAAAAAGAAATATTTTAAGTATCAAAAACAACGAATGGAACTTTTCCTACTCTATTGTAATTCTTTATAAACCTAGGGATTAATTAAATAAAACTTTCTAAGATTTTTTACTATTCACTTCTAATGCTGCATATGTCTTGCTGTGTCCTAGGTAATAACATACTAAAACAAATTTAGGCCCAACTATCAAACTATAGAAAACAGCAATTAGAATAAACAATAATTTGGATGTTGGAAACCCTTCAATAGTTCTTCAGTGGATCCTCTATGTTAAAATTTGAAGACATTGTCTGTTTAAAAATACTTGAAATGATTCTGTGTAGTAAATAATACTATTCCTGCTTATATTCAAATGTTTTAAACTTAAAATAAGGAAATAATTATGTTTAACTAAAATAATAAAGTTTAATTTATTAGGGAAGTATAATTTACCAGGTGTGCTTATATTTGAAACAAGGAAAATTAGAATAAATATTGAATACATATGTGGTTCAGCTTTGGGATACAATTTGAAATGAGCTCATTGATGAATTAGAACTATGTTTGACTCTCTTAAAGTTCAGGAATACCTTCAGATAAATTAACTTATGTTTACAAGTCTACCATGATTATACTTTACTTATTTATTTATTTGTCCTCATTTCTATCTCCCCCCTTGCACAGTTGAATTAATATTATAATTAATTAATTCGTGCAAGGGGGGAGATAGAAATTAGTACAAATAAATAAATAAGTAAAAAAAGAGTGATCACATATTTTATGAAAATAAGAGGAGTGATTTAAGACATTGAGAGGTGCAATATTACAACTAGCACCCCTGCAGGGTTCTGACGGGCCCTTGCCCCACGTGTCACCGATGCCCCGGTGCACCCCCATCCTCTCAAGTCACCGACCTCTGTGACTTTGGAGGCAGCCATTTGCCCACTAAAGGTAGTATGCCTTTCAGGTTTTCAGCCAAAATCCTTTCAAGCTCTTTCGTTTAAAAAACATCCAAGTTTTGAAGGGGGCCGTAGCCATGTCCTTTAAACTACAAGCCGGATTTTTGAATATGATGTTCTCCACGGTCTCGTCTCCAGACTTGACTCAAAACAACCTCAGAATTGAAAAGCCTTTTCTTTGGAGGCAGCCATTTGAAAGCCATGCCAAAAAGCATTATATTTGTTTGAGGGGACACTGCTGGCAAACTAAGCCTCCTGATAAAAAGTTGCACAGGGGCAGAGTTACACATTTGAAATTTTTGTAGTGGGCGCTGTGGAGCCATTTTTGGGTGTGTTTCCATTTTGACAGTGGAAGCATTAAGAGGACGCTCCTCCTAACAGGTGAAACAACTCCTATTTTTTGGCAAACTCTGTAGCGCCACCTTGGTGTATTTTCACAAAACTCGCCAAAATCCATAAAACAGCATCAGCATGGGAGTTACTCTGTCTTTTGCAAGATCTAGCTGCATAGAATCAATGCAGCTGGATCTGAAGGCCATAAAAGGATGACTGCATTACCTGTTACCAGTAGGTGGTGCTACGAAATATCTGACATTTGTTGATATCATGTGGCTCAGGAGTGTTTGTGTAATAAATGTGAAAGAATATGTGGCGTTTGGGCAGAGAATGACAGAGTGAGAGTCAGTTACGTGTTCCCAAGGGGGCATTAGGAAATGTTAAGTAGGGCTGTGTGTTTCAAGTGATTTAGGATAAATCAGAGATATAAAGCATTAGGGGAATGCTTAGTAGTGATGTATGTTTTGGGCTGGTTTAAGGTTTAATCACTGTGATTTAAGGGAAAGCATAAAGAGAAGTGCTTGTAGTTAGGGTTGTGTGGATTTTGCGATTAGAGGTTAATCACTAAATAGGTTTGTGTGATCTAAGGTGGATCACCAGATAGAAGTAGAACCCCAGGAAGGGGCTGTTAGGGTAGGGTGATAGAATGATTATCACCGAATAAAAGCATAGCACTAGGATGGTGCTGATAAGAGTGTTGTGATTTAAGAAAAAAATCACGGAATAAGAAGCTGGACATTGGGAAAGTCCAGGTAGGTTGTGTAATTTATTTCTTTGTTTTTTTTTTTGTTGGAAATGTTTCTAAGATAAATGCTGTAGGAAAGATAAGATAAGATAAGATGATAAGATATTCCTTTATTAGTCCCATAGGGGGAAATTCCAAGTTTACAGCAGCTGTAGAATACAAAGAAAAAATAAATAGGAATTTAACATATAAATAAATAAATAAAATACATATAATATAATACAGAATATAATTCATAAAACAATATATATAAAGACAAGGAACTTAAGAATGAAGATAAAAATCAAATAAATATATTTAAGTAGTATTTGTCGTGGTTATGTACATGTGTGATGTATTACAGTCAGAAATTGAGATATTAAAGTTGTAAATACAGGTTATTGCTCACTAGTGAGTTCTTTTTTGTTGTAGAGTCTGACAGTTGCAGGAAAGAAGTACCTGCGATACCTCTTCTAAAGCGGGTGATAAATAGAGTAATCAGTGGATGAAGGAAGGCCACAGCAGTGAGGATGAGGATTTTGCTCCAGGACAATACCTGAAAGTAGGAGGTTTTAGCTCCAAGGAATTGGAACTCAATTTTTGGTTAGAAAGAACATATATTTTGACTACAAAAGGAATAGGAAAATCACAGGAAAACCACATAATTGGACTGAAGCTCTAGAAAATCACTAAATTTGTCAATTTAAGGCAGGTTGTGAGAGATTTCCCAACTGTAAACTAGAGCCAACTTTTGTGTACTTTTGGACTCCATTCATACAAGGCCTACTGCTAGAACACCTCTGTACTCATCAAACAGCCGATGCCACAGTAACCATGAATGGCGGAGCTGATACAGCTCATCCACGGCCAGCCATGGCCGTTGCCGTTACATACAGACTTGGTGTCACAGGCATGCAGGCAGATTTTTCATCCGAACCTCGAACGGCTGGCTCTCTAGGCTTAGGACATGAGAGGGTGAATTTACATGAGTCTGGTCTCCTGACGAGGGTGATTGAGACTATTCAGTGTGCGAGAGCGCCTTTCACGCGATCATTATATGATAATAAATGGCGCGTGTTTGAAAAGTGGTGCGAGACTAAAGATGTCATTCCATTTCAGTGTTCTGTCCAGGATGTGTTGTGCTTCCTGCAGGACTTATTGGACGGTAATAAAGCTTTTTCCACCATTAAGGTCTATTTGGCCGCTATTTTAAGCTTGTTGTGGGTCTTGGAGGTGTGCCTATCGAGCAGCATCTTCTAATAAAGAGGTTTATGAAGGGTGTGCGTCAGCTGCAGCCCGTGCATAAACCTCTGGTTCCGTCATGAGAGTTACCCACGGTTCTGGAGGCGCTCTCAGGGTTGCTCTTCAAGAAGATTAGAATATGCAGATTTAAGAGTGCTTTCTCTAAAGACTATGCTGTTGCTGTCTTTGACATCAGCTCGACGGATAAGTGAGTTGAAGGCTTTGTGTGCAAACCTCATGTCTTCAGTTCTCCCCAGATTATGGGAAGGTGATGCTGCGTCCTAACCCAGCATTTGTGCCTAAGGTTAGTGATTCTGCCTACAGCTCTTCCACGCTTGAGCTGCTCCATTTTCACCCAACGCCGTTGGCAGGGGAGGGTGAGAAGCGGCTCAATTTGTTTTGTCCTGTGAGAGCTTTATGCATCTGGACAGGACTAAGGGATTTAGGAAGAGCAACCAGCTCTTCGTATCCTGGGTTCCCTCTCACAAAGGGAGGGCCCTGATGCGCCAGTGCCTGTCACACTGGGTGGTGGAGGCTATAATCTTGGCGTATGAGAGTCGTGTGTTGCAGCCCCCTGAGAGGCTTCTGGCCCACTCCACCAGGGGTATGGCCACCTCATGGGCCCTGTAAGGGCACATCGGTGAGGGATATTTGTGCCGCTGCCAGCTGAGCATCCCCACACACATTCATTCGATTTTACAGGCTGGATGTGGCCGAGACATCACTGGCTCATTCAGTCTCAGTGTGGGTTCATCTTAACTGCGTGCTAGCCCTTGGGGAGGGTTTAGGGAGTGGGCTATATCTCCCATAGTAAGATACCGAAGGAGGTTTGAAAGAGAAAGTTAGGTTACTCACGTAACCCCGGTTCTCTTAAAACTGAGTGAGGTATCTCACAACACTGCCCTACTTGCATCAGTGGGGTGGAAGAAATATGCTTGAGAATGGTGGGTGCAGTGCAAGGGCACTTATAAGGGGGGCGGGCTAGCCCGTGCATCTCGAGATGGTTTGGTCTGTCAGATGACAGACGTGGTGTCATTGGAGCTTCCATTATCGGTCACACCAGAGGGCGCTTCCCATAGTGAGATACCTCACTCGGTTATCAGAGAATCGGGGTTACGTGAGTAACCTAACGTTTTCCGGATTTCCTGGACTTTACCAAGGTCCACTTCAAGTCCAGTGAGATGTAAACCTGAATTAGAACTTGACGGTGTCCACAGTAAAAGCAGTGCTGTATGGAATAGGCTTCAGACATTGTTCCTCCATGTCATTTCCATGGCTTGCCTACATTCTGAAGAAACAGAAATGTTAATATGTTCACTTTTTTTACAGCTTGTCAGCCTGTCAAGAAGAGGGTTTGGGAGAAAGAGGAGATCCTTGCAGTTGAGAGGCACTTAAAGTCCTTCATCACTACATGCCGTGTCCCTGATAAAAAGCAACTGCGACAGGTGTCTTGAACAGGAAAAAGTAGCACTTAAAAACAAAAATGGGTTGGATCTGAAATTCTATGTTAAGAATAGAAACACAGCTCTCAAGAGTAAGGTTTAATGTGATTAATACTGACTTGATAACAGCAGCTGTGGCTGCCGTAGTTGGTAAGTTCTCAACTGTAAGGTTGTGAGTTTGATCCACAGCTCCTTCTGTTTTGTGTTAGTGTGCCCTTGGGCAAGGCACTTCACCCCAAACAGCTCCCACTGCTGGGTCAGTTGTGTGTGTATCGATTCTTACTATGTAAGTGTTGGCCTTTGGTGTCAAAGGCACTTTGAGTAGTATAAGACAAGAAAAGAGCTGCACCATGTTCAACTGTTAAGATTGTTGTGATGCGTCTGATCACTTCAGTCTTTTAGAGATTTTTTTTCATTCAATAATGTCGTACAGCTGTGTGTTCATGTTCATATGTAAATGCTGACAGAAGATGGCCGGCCTAGTTTCATTTGAACTGTTTGATACAAGTTCTGTCACAATTTATTTGTTGCTTCATCTCTCCTGCCAATTTTTCTGACTGATTTTATGTAACTCTATGGTATAGTACCTCATAATTTCCATTTCCTCCCTGTCCTGTACCCTTTGGAACCCTCATTGTCTCATTTGACCTTTATTCTTCTTTCTCCTGATCTCTTTTCAGATAATCTTTCCTCACTGTTCCAGATTTAACCTTTTCTCATCGGTTATTGTTTCCCATTTCTTTTCTCATCTTTTCTTACACCTCATTTTCAATTTACTTACTCATATTAACCCATTTTCAGTTTGAAAAATTCTGATTTCTTGAAGCTAATCTAAGTTCACTTCCTCTCTTTGATATATTATATACCCACCTTGTAGCCCTGTTTAAAGTATCTCATTTTTGCTTAACTTAGCACTCTTTTTTGAGGATAAAGAGACTGTAGGTTGCACATTTCACAAGGCAAATGGCTGTTATTTTTGTTGATGATTGTGTGGTCACCCACTTGCGGGGTGAATCATCCTGTGTACCAAATGCCAGGACATGCAAGAATTTCTAAGGAAAGGTTCTCAAACTCTTAATTTTATGGGCACAATTTGTCCAACCCAATGTTATAAAAGGAAAGATGGAAACATTTTTTAACTAAATATTCAAAAATACATTCAAAATAAAGTTGTAAGCTTTAAAAGTCATACAACAACCAAAGTCTTTGATTTCTAGCAGTCTCTGTTGAATTTAAAAATGAGGAAATAAGAAATATATTATGTGGTTTTATAGCAAATCTGAAAAATATGAGATTTCTTTCTTCTTTCTGCCTGTTACATCCATAATGTGTTTTTTAACAAAAGAAAATAATGTGACACTCTTTTGAAAAGGGGTAACGTTCTAATGCTTATAGCCAACAACAACTTTTATAAACATAATTCTGACCCCTAATGATGATACTTAAAAGCAGGTGATATACATAGAAATTATAATCACTCATATCGACTAACAAGGGAGCTTTGAATGGTCTTTGACTCACAAAGACAAGACAATATTGACTTCTGTGCTGATTTAATTTTAATTTTTCACACAGTTTGACACATTTGCTCGATAATAACCACAATCAAAGCCTAGACATCATGAAAATAGAAATACTTTCTGACCAAACAAGTTGAAATGGTGAAAAATTGTTGAGAAGACTTTATGAACTGAGGAGGAACATTAGTGCAGGTGTCATAGCAGGTTAACAGACCAGGATTATAAGAGTACAGCAAACCTTATCCATGTCCTTCTTCCTGTTAAGGATGTCCTTGATATTACTGGTAATCCAGGGCTTGTTGTTCAGGAAGCAGCGCACACTTTTTGTAGGAACAACAACATCCATACAGAAGTTCATGTAGTCAGTTGTGCTGTGTGTGACCCCCTCAATGTCCTCACCGTGTGGCTCTTGTAGGGCGCTCCAGTCGGTCAACTTTAAACAGTCTCTAAGGGCTCTAATTTTGTAGACCAGGCACAGGTGCGCCGTGCCTCTGCCGTGCCTCTGCCGTGCCAACGGGGTGTGTCCAGGGCATTTTGCAAGTTTCCTGCACGGCGCAGTCCGGCGCAGCCCGGCGCAGCACAAGTGGCAACGAGGGAGGAGAGAAGGTGTGAGTGGGTTTAATACAACTGAGTCTTCACCAATCAAATGAACGCCTCTCCTCGTCTTTGAAAGAGCTGCGGGTGAGGCGCAGTGACAGTTTCACCTCATCATGGAGCTCCAGGCGGCCAAACTTCTCCCAGGAGGAAACTGATGTGCTGGTCTGAGACGTCCAAGCTCCCAGTACTTCCTAGTGAGCGTATTCATCATTTCCTGTTTTCATACTGTAGCGCTGTTTGTAGTGTCCTCTCTCTGCTCTGCTAACGCTAATTATAACTGCTTAATAATTGACATTTAAGCCTTGAACACACTTGTATTTGATTAACGATCAAATGTACTAAAGTTTAGTAAAAGCACTCACGCAAGAAGTAAACGCAAGTTTGATAGGATAGTCCTCCATGTCAGCACGAATGACTCCCGATGTTGCCAGTCAGAAGTGACCAAAGTGAACATCGAATCAGTGTGTGCATTTGTCAAAACAATGTCGGACTCCGTAATTTTCTCTGGCCCCTTACCAAATCTGATCAGTGATGACATGTATAGCCGCATGTCATCATTCAACTGCTGGCTATCGAGGTGGTGTCCAGCAAACGATGTGGGCTTCATTGATAATTGGACATCCTTCTGGGGAAAACCTGGTCTGATAGGAAGAGATGGCATCCAGCCTACTTTGGCTGGTGCATCTCTCCTATCTAAAAACATGGTAGAGTCTGACCTATGACCTCTTAGAGATGAGACCATGTTGCAGAGCTGCAGTCCTCCACGCTCCTCTGCGCTTACTTCAGGACAGTTTTCCACCCATTACTGTTATGACAGTTGGGTTCATCACTATGATAACTGCTATGACAGTTGTATTAGTGATGAATATTATTCTTTAGAGACTGTGTCTGTCCCCCCGACCCAAACATCACATACATGTTAACTCCAAATCATTCTAACCTGATCAAAAAAGGAAAGGTAATTAAGCAGATCGAAGCCCTAGCACCGAGTCTGGGGACCTTGGGGCATGAGTTGACAGACAACTGTAACATTGCAAAAACAAACGTCCATTTCTCCTGTGCTCCTGTTCACACTCCAGTCCAGTGGGTGGCGGTAATGCCCCTATTACCGCAGAGGACGAAGAAGAAGAAGAAGAAGAAGAAGAAAACAAGAAAATCGTTAAAAAGGAAGATCAAGAAAGAAAACAAAAGACTTTATGTATATGTAATTTATCAAGTAATATGAAGAGATTAATTATGTTAAATTTATTATTTTGAGAGAAGGAGCCAACAATTATTTTTTTCTCATAGAAGTGATACTTGACTGTAGTTTTAACAAAAAGAAAATGTCCCAAATCTTTCAAAAGGTGATGCAAAATGGACATTTATAAAATAAATGAATGATGCTTTCTTGATCTTTTTTACAGAGGGTACAGAAGGAAAATCTGGATATGTATACATCAGTAGGAAAGATGTTATGTAATAGCTGAAGATGTCTATTATGTATATATACGTATATATATATATATATATATATATATATATATATATATATATATATATATATATATGTATACACACACACAAACACACATTAAGATATAACATTTTCAAACAACTTCATAATAATTTTCTGTGTGTTTACCATATGTATGTGTGTGAAATTAATTTTAATTTTGAAATCAAAATTAATGAATTTAATTTCAAATTAATTTTGAAATGAGCAAGGTGAGCAACAGAGATAGACAGACAACAAAAGAGAGCAACAGAGATAGACAGACATCAAAAGAGAGCAACATAGATGGACAGACATCAAAAGAGAGCAACAGAGACACAAGGAGAGCTACAACTAAGAGAAAGATAACTGTCCGATAGTAGAGAAATAGTACACCTAAATTTAATCCAATTTATTGATTCACAGTAAAAGGAATGTTTGGATGATAATAGAGATGGTTCATTTCCATTCAATTCATTCATGTTTATTCATTCAATGAATTAATGCATGTTGACAGAGACATGCAGCAGAAGAGAGAAGCAGAGACAGACAGCAGAGGTGAGCAACAGAGAGACAGACAAGGAGAAAGCCACAGAAACACTGGCACTGAGAGGGTTGAAAATGGGAAATTATACATTTGAAAAGAGGCCATTATCAGAATTTTTTTTTATATAAAAATGAATTACATAGTGAAAATTGCTGTAATAGGTTGTGTTTGGAATTTGAACATTAATCTAAAAATAATCACCTGTACCAATGTGATGAGTACCAGCTCATCCACTGCCACATTAGAAGAGAAAATATGCCTATAGTGGCCAAAAATGGTCACCTCACAACATTTGAAGGAAAATTTGAATGATATAGAGACAGTACACTTAAATTTAATTCAATTAATTAATTCATGTTAAAAGAAAGTTTGGATGGTCGTACACTTAAATTTAATTAATTCATATTCATTCATGTCAACAGAGGAGAGCAACAGAGACGTATAGAGGAAAACAGAGAGACAACTGGGGAGAGAAATGTCATGTAAAAGTGAAGGTGTAATCAATAAAAAGTATAAATTAAAATTTAAGAAATATGCTTGTGTATATAGGGGGGGCGGGTGGTGAAGTCCACTTTTTAGAAAAAAAAGATCCCCCCCCCCTAAAATCCTTTATTATCCGATCACTTCTTAGTAACTTTTAACATCTTCTTAGAGGATTTTGTGTTTTGTAACAAAATTGTGAAGAGTAGAAATCTGTCCAATGGTGCCGTGGCTAAATTTAAAGAAGCCATTCCTGCTGCCTTAAACTCAATAACTTGGCCAACTGATAACTGTGATATTAGCTATAGCCCCTCTCAGCTGGATCAGCTTGTTGATGACTCTGCCAGTCTACTAAGATCCACTTTGGACTCAATTGCCCCACTGAGACAAAAAACTATTAAACATCAGAGGACGGCTCCTTGGTTTACTTCTGAAACTCATGCACTTTAACAAGCATCCCGTAAATTAGAGAGAATATGGCGCTCCAATAAAAGGGAGGAGTCACGTATACTTTGGCGGGAAAGTCATGATAACTACATGACAGTCTTACGACATGCTCGAGCTGCCTACTACTCCTCACTAATTGAAGAAAATAAAAACAACCCTAGGTACCTTTTCAGCACTGTAGCCAGGCTGACACAGAGTCAGAGCTCTATTGAGCCTGTGATTCCTCTAGCTCTCAGCTGTGAGGACTTCATGAGCTTTTTCAATGATAAAATTCTTAAAATTAGAAATAAAATTAGCAACTCCCTGCTTTCACCTGAACCTACCGTACCATTAAATGAAGTCGGACTTAAGTTAGACTGTTTTTCTACAATTAGCCTTCAGGAGCTAAATTCTCTTGTCTCCTCCTCCAAACCATCTACCTGCCTTTTAGACCCGATCCCAACTAAACTGTTCAAGGAGGTCTTTCCCCTAGTTTGTCCTTCCCATCTGGAGACAATAAATATATCTCTATCAACAGACTACATGCCACAGTCTTTAAAGTAGCTGTAATCAAACCTCTCCTTAAAAAACCTAACCTCGATTCGGGAACATTAGCTAACTACAGACCTATATCAAACCTTCCATTTACTTCCAAGATCCTGGAGAAAGTAGTGGCTAATCAGCTATGTGACTTCCTCCAGAACAACAGCCTGTTTGAGGACTTTCAGTCAGGATTTAGAGCTTATCACAGCACAGAGACTGCTCTAGTTAAAGTAACTAACGACCTACTCTCAGCTTCAGATGAGGGACTTCTCTCAGTACTTGTTTTGTTAGATCTTAGTGCAGCTTTTGACACCATTGATCATGATGTTCTTATACAGAGATTAGAGGTATTACGCGGGATTACAGGGACTGCCCTAAATTGGTTTAAGTCCTACTTATCTGATAGATACCAGTTTGTACACGTGAACAACAAGTCCTCTGTGTACACTAAAGTAAGTTACGGAGTTCCTCAAGGCTCCGTACTAGGTCCAATTCTCTTCTCCATATATATGCTTCCCCTCGATGATATCATGAGGAAATACTCTGTTAATTTTCATTGTTACGCTGATGATACTCAGCTGTATATATCAATGAAGCCAGGTGAGACAAATCAGATATCTGAACTAGATGCGTGTCTAAAGGACATTAGGACCTGGATGGCCAAAAATGTTCTTCTTCTTAACTCAGACAAGACAGAGATCATTGTGCTGGGCCCTCGACACCTTAGAGAAACCTTTTCTAATGATTTAACTGCCCTAGATGGCATTAGCCTGACGCCAAGCACAACTGTTAGAAATCTTGGGGTTCTATTTGATCAGGGTTTATCCTTTAACTCTCACATAAAGCAAATTTCAAGAACAGCCTTTTTTCATCTTTGTAACATCGCTAAAATTAGGCCTATCCTGTCCCAGAACGATGCCGAAAAGCTAGTCCATGCTGTTGTTACCTCTAGACTGGACTATTGTAATTCTCTTCTTTCAGGCTGTCCCAGTAAGTCACTTGAGATGCTTCAGCTGGTTCAAAATGCTGCAGCACGTGCACTGACTAGAACTAGGAGAAGAGACCACATTACTCCTCCATTAGCTTCTCTGCATTGGCTTCCCATAAAATAAAGAATAGAATTCAAGATTCTTCTTCTCACCTACAAAGCTCTCAGTGGACAGGCACCAATTTATCTCAAAGAGCTTGTAGTGCCGTACAACCCCTCTAGAACATTACGCTCCCAAAATGCTGGCCTGCTCGTGGTTCCATCAGTCTCTAGAAGTAGTCTGGGAGGTAGAGCCTTCAGTTATCAGGCTCCTCTTCTCTGGAACCATTTACCGACCACGGTTCAGGAGGCAGACACCCTCTCTACCTTTAAGGTCAGACTTAAAACATTCCTCTTTGATAAAACTTTCAGCTGGGGACCAGCTCATAGTCCATAGTTTAGACACATAGTTAAGATGCAATAGGCTTAGACTGCCGGGGGGATCTGGCACACTGGGCTCTATCCCTCTCCCTCTCACACTCTCTCTCCATATCTGCCTCTGCCCCTTTCTGTTTGCTCCTGTACTCGTCTCTGGCTCTGGTCTTGTAGGTGGCCTGGGATCCTTGGTGGAGACTGCCTGCTGCTGTGGAGTCACGGAGCCTCAATAACTACAATTACAGACATAACACATATTTGGCCATCTCATTCCAGTTCATAATCATTATAGCTGTTAATGTAGATATTAGCATGATCTTTCTATCCATTGTTGATACATCTATAGTAACTATCTCTAGCACCACATGGACATGAGATCCCTCTTGAAAATGAGGTGTCACATCTCAAGAGGTCTACCATTAATACATTTATACTTAACAGAGACAAATATGGTAGGGATGCACTTGTGGTCTGGGCACCCATGAGTTCCTCACTACCATAAATTCTTATTTTCAGTAAGACTTTAATTGATTATACTTCTATAAAATTATCACCACAACCACACAGACATGAGGACCCTCCTGAAAACGAGATGTTGCATCTCAAGAGGCTAACCTCTAATAAATTTGTTTGCAGCAGAAACAAATTTGACGACGACAGGTCTATGATTGGTCCATTGATCTGTTACTAACTTTAGTTCTTACTTTAGTCCACTTGTCTCCACTTACCTCCCCTTCCTTTGCGCACACACCCAAAACAAGCATCGTGTGGATTTGCTGTTCATCATGAGACTGGGGTCCACAATCAAGATTTCCTGCTGTTTAACAGAAGGTTTTTTCTTCAGCCATGATGGAGGGATTCATGATTGGCTATATGGATTCATGTTGGGTGTTGGATGTATATATTTGTATATATATGTATATGTGTATTTTATATATGTATATATGTATCTATGCATATATGTGTATCCATAATATGAAGAGTTTTATGTTCTATTGTAAAGTGTCTTGAAATAACACTTGTTATGAATTGGACAAACAGACCTCCACGGGCTGATGATGCAAAAACAGCCTGGGAGGAAGTTACTAATATTGTCAATCAAGTTTGCCCACATATTCAGAGAACCGCTGCCCAATGTAAAAAACGTTTCTATGATGTAAGGAGAAGGGCCAAACAAAAGCTCTCAGATCAAAGAAGGCACACGGGGGCCACGGGGGGCGGCCCCTCCACCAGCCTCACTTTGAGCTCAGCGGAGGAGATCGCGTCCTCCACACTCTCCGTGATAAGTATTGAGGGCTTTAGTGGGATAGAAGTTGGGATTATGGGTAAGGCAAAAATATTGTTCTACTAATGAAGACACTCACACTGAGTAACATATATTTAAGCCCCGCATAGTGATTTTCCTATGCTCCACTGAAAAATCCAAGATGGCAGCAGAGAAGGGTCCATGAATATATACTGTTTGTCCGGTCACCATGTGATTTTTAAGTGTTTTTATTTTGTTTTTAATGGTTATTTATTGTCACAGAGCACAGTCTAATTTTTAGGAGTCAAGGTTTTTACAAGATTTTCATTCCAGACTTGGGTCGACTATCTTTATGTGATGTGGACACCTGCCATCACTGTGACAACTCAGTCTTTGTGAACCTTCCCGCCTGTCACTGGAGGATGACGTGTCCTTACCTGGCCATCGGTGGCCACTGCTGCGTGTGTATGCTACCTGTGCTGGGCTGCTGTTTCACCGGAGAGCTTCCTGCTGGACGTCACTGCATGGGACTGTGTTCCAGAGATCATCCTCTCCATCTGGTGCTACTGATCCTGTCTACCTGTGGTAGGATCTGCTGATACCTCCGCTCTCTACCTGTGAGTAACCAGTGCTACTGCATCCAACTCCCGCTGGCTCACTCCTCGGCGTTCGCTGCTGTCCAGAGTAGCCTACGCATACAGCCTGGCCTTATCTTTGGCTGTATCTTTACTGTGGCTTGTACTTGCGTGGTGTCTGAAAATGTTTTTTGTGCTTGTTGTGTTGCTCTCTTGGAACTTTTGGGTAACGGAGACAGATTCAGAGAGAGTAACGGGGATGGTGCGTTTTCCGCTGACTATACCCAGTGCGCACACCAGCGCACTTCCTCAGGAGTCGCTTAAACAGTGGAATATCTTTACGCTTGAATGCTCTAAACCACTGATGCTGCTCCGTCTTCTGTATTGATGGCTACAAAGTGTGAAGGACTGATAGACCCAGTAGGGATGGGGGAGTTGCCATTTACGTGAAAACAAAATTCTGTGTCAAGGTTCTCCTCATTAATCTCTGAGCAAACATTTTGAACTGTTGGCTATTGATGTTGAGGTTGCCAAAAATCTGCACCCTACGGTAGTTGGTTGCTACAGACCTCCCTCAGCTGTCAATGATGCACTTCCCGTTTTAATAAACTTTTATTTGAACTAAATTTTAATGAAATTGTGGTTTTAGGTGATTTTAATTTGATTTGGTTGAGTCACATTTCAAATGATTTTAAATTTCAGTGTGACTCATTAAATCTTTCCCAGATTGTGGACAAACCAACTCATCCCAATCTGAAATGGCCTGAAAAATCATCTTTAATTGACCTAATTTTAACAAATGCTCCCCACAAATTCTCTCCTGTGTCAACATTTTCAAATGACATTAGCTATCACTGTGTTATTGCTACTGTAAGAAACACAAAAATAAAGACAAAACCTCGTATCATTGTTAAACGTAACATGAAACGTTTTGATGAGCAAGGTTTTCTGCACAATTTATTTACTGTAGACTGGGAGAAAATGTACCTTATTGATGATGTTAACTGCGTTTGGGAATATTTTTACTCTAGTTTTTTAGGGATAATTAATAAACATGCTCCTTACAAAAAGTACAGAGTAAAAGGGCTTGATAACCCTTGGTTTACATCAGTGTTAGCTAGCATGCTACAGGAGCGTGATGTTGCTTGGGCAAAAGCAAGCAGAACTGGTCTTGACACTGAGTGGATGGGTTTTAGAAGGCTGAGGAACTCATGCACCGCTGCAATTAAAAAGGCTAAACCAGAGTTTTTCTTAAGTCAGACTGCAAATAACTTAAACAACCCAAGACTTTTCTGGAAGACTATTAAATCAGTGTCAGGGAAAAATAACGGATTAAAGCCCCCCCCCCCCTTGCATTATCAAAAACTCTGAAAACATTACGGACAAATCAGCTATGCTAAATTTATTTAATGAGCATTTCATTGCCTCTGGATCCCTGTTTGACACAGTAAACACTGTGTCAAATAAATCCTTTGTCCATTCTGTTCTTAATGTGCCCAAGCTTTTTAATTTCAGGCCAATCACCGTCAGTGAGGTGCACACTGCCCTCAGACTTTGACATCAGGAAACCAGCAGGTCCTGATCTTTTAGAGCCTTACTTTTTAAAATTAGCTATAGATTTTATTGCAACTCCTTCAATTTACCTTTTTAACCTGTCTTTGGCCACTAGTGACATTCCACCTGTGTGGAAATCCGCTTTTGTCCTCCACCTGTTAAAAGGGGGTGACCCCACCCTGCTCAATAATTACAGGCCCATCTCCAAATTGTGTGTTTTAGCTAAGACCTTTGAATCACTTGTGGGTGACCAACTCAAAGAGTTTTTAGCATCAAATAATATTTTAGTAGACTGTCAGTCAGGTTTTAGGAAAAAACACAGCACAACCACAGCTGCTCTAAAAGTGGTCGGTGATTTTATCAGCTGTTTGGATTTTAAGGAACATTGTGCAGCGCTTTTTATTGATTTATCAAAGGCCTTTGACACTGAAGATCATGTCATTTTAATAAACAGACTTTACAGTTGTGGTCTGTCTGATCAATCAGTTAGGTGGTTTGATAACTACTTATCAAACGGATCACAGTGTGTGCAAGCTGATGGCCTGAAATGGTGTTCCACAGGGCTCAGTCTTGGGACCACTTTTATTTACTTTGTACATTAAAAATATCTGTCATAATGTCCCTAATGCTAACTTTCATTTATATGCGGACGATACTGTTATCTATTGCTCGGCCCCCACACAAGATCAGGCCCTTTGTCTTCTGCAGGAAGCCTTTGACATTGTGCAAGAAAATCTGAGGGAGCTGGAGTTGGTTTTAAATTCTGAAAAAACAAAGCTGATGTTGTTCACAAATTCCAAACAGAGGCCACAGAACCTGCCGTCCATTGTTACAGCTCAGGGTGATGTAATTGAATCTGTATCTTCTTGTAAATACCTTGGGTTTGGACAAGACACTCTTGCAAATGAGATTCTTAATCTCAACGAGGCTAGTCTGGTTAAATAAAGTTAATGTATTATACATATATATGGATATATATATATATATATATATTTATATATCTATATACATAAAATAAAGATGAGTGGTGTGGAAAGATCACAACATGAATCAGAAGCACCTGTGCTGAAATGACGCATTTTCATGTTTGCATGTGAAATTAACTTGTTTTACCCTATTGAATCATGAGCGTTTTGGCATGTAACTCCTGACACAAAACCAAAGATGTGTATACATTTGATTAACTGTTTATTGGCAACATAACCAGCTTTGTTTCCAGCTGCCTGTCGGGTGTTGATGGAAAAAGTATGTGCGCATTTCCATGTCTAGACTAGAGGACACTGCATGTATTGCCGAACCGACAGCGGTCTGACTGATACCCGCCACCGTGGACACGGTGTGCTGGAAAGACCCAGTGGTGAAGAAGGTTACAGCCGCTGTCACTTTTACAGCAACTGGGAGAGCGCTGGGGCCACCAGGCCGCACATCGGAACCAGTGCATCGGAGGCCACGATGCCCGTCACTGTGCGGACCACCTCCGGGACGGATGTAATCTGTTCCTGTGTCATAAATATGAGTACAAAATTAAGTGATAATTACATTTAAACACAGCAGAAGGCTAATCCATTCATCATGCTTGTGATCCACCTGCATTCCTGGTCTGTCATCACCAAATAGCAGAACCTTTAGTGAAAATATATCTCCTCCTCATCCTCCTTGAAATAATGTACTCCATCTTTTTAGATCACGATAAGAATAAAGATGAAAACAGAGAAATATGGCAATCACAGGTAAATCCTTAAGACACCGAGTGACTGACATTTATTCAGCGAGTGTCTCTCTCTTTTTTCTTTTCTTTTGAATTTCATGAGATGAGAGAAGCCGGATACTCCGTATCGGATGATGTGGCGTGATGTGGTTGGCTGAGAGATGTGAACTCGTTAGTTATGACAAACGTCTCTGATCTGACATCATATGTGACGGGACAATTAATAAAGATACAAATGTATGTGCTGGTTCAGATGGTTACATTAAATAGTGGTTGCTGTGATTGTTTATTGCACTGAAATGTGCCTGAGACTCTGGATACCTGCCTGTGAGGTTTTGGTGACGTTTGCGTAAAGTGCGCCTGTCAGCCAAATTACCACTGCACCAGGCGCACTTCGCCTGCACCAAGAATAGACCAGGTTGGAGCTGGCGAGCTTTCAGCGCACCTTCCTCGCAGTGTTTTGGCACGAAATTGTCACTGCGCAAAGCTGAATCTGTTGACATCTCCCCCTGGTGTGCTGCCACACCCATCTCGGCGCAGCCGGTCTACCAAATGTGCCAAATTGGCTGCGCACGGTGATGCGCCAGATGAAATAACCACTGCTAGGGGTGCGCCACCCTGCGCTGCACCAGGAAATTAGGGCCCTAAGCGTCTCCACTGCCTCAGGAGACCACTTTCTGAAGGTGCGTGTGGTAACTAGGTGTCTCTGGATCTGTGGCTGGTACTGTGGTTAAGCAGGACCAGGTTGTGATCGGACTTCCGCAGACATGGTAGGGGGATGGCAAAGTAAGCGTCTTTCACATTTGCATACAGGAGGTCTATTGTCCTGTTCTTCCTGGTAGGACAGCTTATAGACTGGTGAAAGTCTGGTAGAGTTGAGTCCAGTGCCACATGATTGAAGTCCCTAGAGATGCCACTGCGTTTAGTGTATCTGTTCGCTCTCACTGCTGTGAAGCCCGGTAGCTCCTAATTAGCATTGGGGGTCCTTTGTGTTAGCCAGGTTTCTAAAAAGCACAGTGAACTGCGCTCTCTGAATGTCTGGTCATTCCTCACAAGGGCAGCCAGCTCATCTGTCTTGTTGGTTAGACAGTTAACGTTCCCCATAGTGAAGAAAGTGTGCGGCAACAGATATACTTACAGAAATTCCAATCAAATGTATACAAGACTTTATAGAAATGATCCACAAACATCTTGCATTAGCCTTGTAGAGCAGACGGACCTGCCTGATTCTGAAATCATGCATATCCGTCTTGCCAGCCTCCGTGTCCAAAGACTTCACTCTGGCTGGAATCTTATCAGCCCAATCAGGGAAGAAAGTCGGGAGCTAACTGTTGTTAGCCGTTGTTAGCCGTGCTCATTGTGGCTCAGCGGCACTGTCACTGCCTCTTGCCCCGGGAATCGTGAGTTCGATCCTCGAGAAAGGAAGTAGCCGTTAGCCACTACGGCTAACGGCTACTTCCTTTCCTTTTCCTTTCCCGAGGATCAAACAACAACAGTTAACAGCCATTAGCCGTTAACTTTCCCGAGGATCGAACAACAACAGTTAACGGCCGTTAGCTGCTGCGTGTAGCCGCTACGTAGCAGCGTTGCTTGATGTGGATTGGTCTGTGATGAGTGTAACGAGCCGAATGATCGTCCAATCACAAGCTGCTGTTATTTTGAAGGCTCTGCCCCTGACAACATTTTCGAACGGCTCCTTCCCAGATGGATTAGTGAAATATTTCCCATCTGAAATTTTCCATCTGGCGTGTCAGGTTAATCTTGCATACCACCACAGTCAAATGTTTGTGTCTGTAGTTTCTTTTTCATATCATGGATAGCAGTAAAAGCACTCAGTGGATCAGCCTGAGAAGACAAAGGTATGAACTTGTCATTTACTGTCCCCTTACAACCATGTAGGATCCAGTTTTCTAGAGATGGCTGAGGTGGGGGCTGATTTTTCTTCTTCTTTGAACTCTGGCCTGCTGTCCATTCGTCATCATCTTGTTGTTTCTATGGCATTTTGCTACTATCAGGAAGTCATTACATTTATTACAACAATGAATTACAACTGTGAAATATTGTAGTTGAGTTGTGAAAAATAGGATGACTTTTTTCAGGCATTGACGTACTGTTGTTGACGGTAGGCTGTCTCCCTCTCAACTGCTGGTTTGGGTGACCAAACCCTAGAATATATTAGAAATATTTTGCAAAGTTTATCAAACTCAACCTACATTAATCAGATTATTCAAAGCTAAATTAACTAGCTAGTTAAAACAACACATACATTATTACATTAGCCAAATACCATTAGTATTAACTTTATCTAGCTAGCTCCTTCCTCCCTTATAATCATATGCATCCTAGTCCCTGTCTCATCTGTTTTACATTTTACCATTCTGAAATGAATAAGGACAACAAAAGGAAACAAAACATTGGCTAGTAAGCAGAAAAATAAAGTTAGCTAGCTAACCTTTCAGTTATACATTCTTATTGGTAGGCCCATTGACATCGATAATGCTCTCAATCTCTTTCTATAGCCAGAAAATAAGATTAACTTACCATATATACCATATATGGTATATATGGTATATATGGTATACCATATATACCATATATACCATATATTGCATCCTGATACCCCAGGAAGACTGGGGTATCAGGACAGCAGCTTACTATATACCATGATATAGTATTCAATTTTCATGTATTTCATTTCAGATTGTATAGCAGTATACAACTCAAGTCTCTGTTGTTTAACATATTATTTGAGATATTATTTACATGCAATAAGTAAGCTTAATCCCTTTTGGAAGGCTAAATCTTGAAAGTTCTTTTTTCTCCAATTTGAGATACAGTGGAGAACTTTAGTCACAGCATGTGTAATCTTCTAGATAGAAAGCTCATTTTGGGCTTAAATTAAAGCTTATAACCTTGGGAAGTTTTAATATACATCTGAGGCAGTGAGATGTGTAATAAAATGCTTGAAACAATCACTTTTAATGATAAATTGTCAGGCGGACAGGCATGTTTTTGTCTTTTGGAGTATGGTGAGGGTGATATTTGAAAATAGAAATATAATCTTATTCTGCTAGTTTCCCTAAGGGGTCAGGATACTCCATGCACAATTTGAGACTTTTCTGACCATTTATACAGTTGCAGTACCTTAATATTTACAATGACATCATTTCTCCAGAAGCTTTTCCCAAAAAAGTTTTTTTTTTGGCCCCTGAGACCAAATGGCCCTGAGTTGGGGTTGGGCCTTATCAACTTGTGATGGTCCAAAGTATGGGATAACTGGAAATAATGGTGAAAAAAAGGTAGAAAAAAAACATCCTGAGGGGTGGACCTGGCTCCCGGCCTAAAACGGGAGACTAAAACACAGGCTAAGCTGTTTGTGATAATGTTCATTCCAACCCACGTGCAACAGTTATACTGCAGTGGTCTGTTCAAACTTTAGAGTCGATCAATAAAATGAAGAGCAGGGTTACGTTTGCTCTGCTTGGTAGATGAGCACTGGTAGAACATAACGAGGATTCGCAAACACGTCCGATACACATTACATCTTAGAGCACCAGGCTGTGAGGAACACTAAATGTAGCCGGCAACTAAACTATGCTACAGAGTTTACAAAGTTTGATTGTTGTCAAACAGTAGCTCTGTGTAACAAACACATTACCCCGTCGCTTTGTATCCGGTAAAAAAGTTGTCTTAAACAAAGGAAAGTAGTGTTATTTGATCAGACCTCCATTTATTTGTCAAAACAAAAACACGCTTTGGTAAGAGTCATCTGACTCATGTCCTCATGACAGTGCAAGTGCTCATGGGAAGTGGAGTCTTTGCCCCAGTAAACCCTGCCGATTCCTGTCAAAGGTTATTGCTGAAATCCACTTCAAATGGATAGTCCTCACAGCCCCTTTAACAAAGGCAATGTATTTTGCTTTAAACTTTACTATACTATAAAGATTTTTTAAAAACTTTAAGATTTTGTTTACTTTAACTCCTACGCATTTTCAGACTGTTTTTTTTTTTGTTTATCTAATTTTAAATTTTTGTTCTAAATAAAGTCATTCATTAAATTCTCAATAATTCAGTACATCCAAGAGAATAATCAGACCAACTTTTCTCTCTTTTTTTCATAATTTATTACTGGTAATTCTTCTCTAGCCATGTTAAAATTTGATAAATTCCAAAAAACTTCAGTATGACAACAGATCATCCCACTTAATCACTTGAAGCACATAAATAATTCCAAAAAGCATCACAAAACCAACATTTTATAGGTTTTCTCAGGACTACCTTGCTTCAAGTACAGCAGAGCAATCCACTGGTTTGTCTCCAGGACCGTGAACCTCCGCCATTGCGAAGCTGATGCACATCATGGTCTGCACACTCAAACTCAGCATCTACATTTTCCCTGTAAAACTAACAAAGACAACAGTGAGAAGTGTTTGAATGTCTTTCACATTTTGATCTTTGAATATTCAAGGCACACTCACCAAATCCTCATTTTTATGTCCTCATCTTAAAACAGACGTTCCAATGAGAAGATACAAAAGGAAATTCCATATAACATGAATGTTCTCATACCTGGTAATGAAATGAAATGCTACACACTGCACATAGGCCTACCTGTGGACAAAAAAACAATGAGTCATTGTGGGATAATTCACAGCTGCTGTCTTTTATCCGGTTAGTTTAACATTTAAACAAGTGGTGTTGGCTACTTTTGATATAAAGATATTTAGATCACATTACCTGGAAAAATAATTCTTCAGATAGATTTCTAATGCATTAAAATTCACCTGAACTTATATAACATTTACATGCACTGATATCCAACAATAGGATTCACGGAGATATAACTTGCCTTTTTCAGTCCAGTCACGTTACTCTGAGACAAGATGGTGGAGTTATCTGATTTCATTTCCTCTTCTACATGATTCCACCTGGCTCAAATTCAGCTCACCTAGGCTCAAGTCTCTGGCCCTCACAGCTTTTAAGTCTGAAATTGCACTCAACTGTAATGTAACTTAACAGTTTATCCTGGAGAAGAAGGTAGGAGATATGGTTATGGATGCAGCAGTTCAAGAACCAAACATACACTCAGAAGAGGCAGAGAGCAAGTGAGTTACAGGCAGAAGGCAAATCGGAGCTCGGCAGAGGTTCAAAGGGCCAGCAGGTAAGCGTCCCCAGGACGTACACACAGTGTTGAGTCCACAGGTAGATCGACAGGAAAGATCAAACTGGAGTATGATCGCAGGGAAACGTCAAACAGCCAAGTGGATAGGCAGACAGACACTGAGGCAGAACTCGTGGTCAAGAATGGAGGGCTGAGGCAGTTTCCTGGGTTACTCGAAGCAGGCAGGGTCAGCAATAGGAAATCAGTCAGGGAACTAGTGCTGGGGAGCCTTGCATCGAGATGGCTACATCAGTCTAGCACTGAGTGAGTAAGCAGGGGAGGCTTTTAGACTGGCTGAATAAAGAGTGGAAAGCAGGCAAGTACAGAAGAAAGCCAACAGATTCCACTGCATTCTTGTAAGACCCATGCTATCAACACCACCAAATGTACTACACTGCCCCAGTGCGCTCCATTCATGTTTTACATTACATTTGATTTTAAATGACTGACTATAATCAATGTGAAAAATGTATTTGAGTATAGTACAGACAAATATTTTAATCAAGTAAAACACTGGCTATAGAATAAAAAATAAATGTTTAAAGCTTGTGGTGAAGCAAAAAGAGCAAACCTCTTGGCCCTTCTGCAGGAGCACAAGAACAAAAGGAAAAGTTCTCCATCCTGCTCCACCGCACCTCACAAGAGGTTTAGAGACCCCCCTGTAAGGGATTTAAATTCAGAGGAGGATGATGACTGTGGTGGTGCATCTGTATCTAAAAAGATTTTTATACAAGCTACAAAAATTCAGAAGTCCTACATGAATGACAGAATCTGAGACCAAAAGAACTAGTATCCAAAAAAAATGAGTTTTATTACAGATCTGGGTTCGGTACACGAGAAGGCAGTCAGACCAGGCAGAGGTATCAAAATCGGTAGACAAAAAGGCTGGGTCGAAAACTAGCAGGTCATTCACTAGGTCAAGAACTAACGTGAAAATGCTGGACTGAGACATGGAGTGCTACAATCTGGCAACAGGACAAGGGAACACACGAGGGTTAAATACATGAGGTGATTGGGGTAGATGGGAAACAGCCGGGGAAGCACAATCAGGGATCAGGTGTGACAACGCCAGACAGGAAGCAAAACCTACGGAAACAAGGAGAGACGGGTGAATTTTCAAAATAAAACAGGAAATACGTAAACGTAAAACACAAGGACAAAACGAAGAACTTAACCAAACAAGGGCAGGATCATGACAATGACGAAGTTTCACATGGTTACTGATATACTGAGTGAGGCTAACAAAAAGTAAGTTTTTATGTCAAGATTTTGTTTTTCTGAAAATGTAAACTGATGTTTATCCCAATGTTTAATCTAACCTGCTTATTTCATAGCAAGACAGATAATCGAGATTGATTTGAAAGGGTAATACTCATGAGACAGCAATGTTTTTTGTTGCTTTTTTTTTCACTGATTTTTGTGATCTCTTAAATTACCTGCTGAATGCTGGCCAATGACTTGATCAACTCCCATGTCATTAAAGATCTTATAAACATTGACGAATGGTCTGTAAACAAGTGCTAATAATCATGCCTTTGTTAACCCTTACATAGACTTATTTGTTATTAACAATGAGAACATACATTAGTATAACAATTAAATACAGCCTATAGTGGGAAGAACAAATGAAGCGTCCTAATTATTGCATATGATGAGTTTCATGACATTCGCAAAAGTGTACATTTATACACATAATCTTATAATTTCTCTCTCTCTCTCTATACATATATTGATTTACACACACACAAAAGTATATGCACACATATACTGATAATATGCAGGACCGGTCCTGAAAAGTTATCAGATTGAGCCCTGTTTATTGCCCAATTTCTCAGCACAAGCATCTTTGGAGCAAATTTTTTAATGAACACGACAGTATAGTTTTTTTTTTAAATACAAGACTTATAATTATTATTGTTGTTTGAAGACATAAATAAGTTCCAAACAGTGGAGAAAACACTCTTAAATTAAAATTATAGGACAAATGGTGAAAAAAAACTATATCCAAAAAGAACTTTCTGGCATTTGGACCATTTTAAGCATTTAAAATATATCTGTGTATCATAATAGCAGTCTTTACAAGATCTAAAACTTTTGAAGATCATACATTTGTCTAACTTTAAAACCTGTTTTCTTCTAAATTGCAGACTATTTTAACATGCTGTTTGGTAAAACTAAAAAAATGGAGTAAACTAACATCCTCTAATAAACCTTCAGAAGGACTTTTTTAAAATAATTGTTATTTTATGAGTGTTGACAGGAGCAAAAGATGCCTGAATTTTACTTTTTTTTTTTTTTTTTTTGCAATTACAAACAATGTTGCCTGTTTTTTATTATTGTATTTGAGAGAAGGGACCTAAAGCTATGGCAAAAAATTAAAGATTTGTTATGTAATAAATAATGATAATGTGAACTAAAAACCATCATGTAAATTAGATATGCTGAAATATGAACACAAGGTTTTGGTCTGTTTTGTATAGTGGTGTCAGGTTCATTTTTATGTAATCTTCTTTGTCTGTTAAAGTGTAAATTAAATCTCATTTTCTAATTGAGGGAAGTGAAGATGTTTTATAATGTACTTTGTTAATTATTGTAAAATATTCTTATTCTAAAAAAGTTTGATTCAAAGTCTTCAGAATATTTATCCTAAAAATCTAAACAAAACTCATTTGTATTAATTAGAAAAAACCTTAAACAACATACATGAAAATATGGAATATTTTAATAATTTGCTTTAACTCATGTGATTTGTGTTTGCTTTTGGTTTAAATCTTATTTTTCTCTTTTATCCTCATTTTAAATTGTCTCTGAAAAGCATTTTAAATGAAATGTATTGTTAACATCATTCCTATACCTCTTAAAATCATTATCATTATGATAACAGTCAGAAACATGCTGATTTCAGAGAGCACTGCTGACTGGAAAGCAGGATTAGTTAAGCCTGCTTGTTAGCCTGGTCAGGAGCAGGCTAGCTGCTCAGAACAAATCTCCACGGTAACTTATGTGCCTCCGCTTTCGTGAAACCAAATCACAGCTAAATTCATCCAGGATAACTAGAAAATCCCGTCTTAATCCCCTTTCTAGGTTTTGTGAAATACCCCTCAGGTTAAAACTGGATTTGTGAAGCCAAACCTGGGTTTTCACTAGTTTTTAAAGCCAAAATTGGGTTTACACTGGCTTTTGAAGTAATTCCTGGGTGTTCACTGGTACTTTCAAATGATTGCTGGCTATTCACTGGCTTTTTAAAATGATAACTAGGTTTTCCCTGGGTTTGGAAGGCCAAAACTGGGTTTTCATTGATTTTGTAAAGTGAAAACTATGTTCTTATCTGTTTTATAATGCCAAAACTGGGTTTTCACTTTTTTTCAAGCCAAAACTGGGTTTACACTGTTTTTCTCAGGCCAAAACTTGGTTTTCACTGGTTTTTTAAATCCAAAACTGCGTGTACACTGTTTGTGTAATAATAAAACTCGGTTTTTCACTGGTTTTGTAAAGTAATAACTGGGTTTTCACTGGTTTTATGAAGTGATTACTGGGTTTTTAATGGTATTGTAAATACATAACTGATATTTCACTGTTTTTTTTTTAACTAACTGCATTTTCATTGGTTGTAAAGTGACGATTGGGTTTTCACTGTATTTTGAAGGTTGTGACTGGGTTTTCACTGGTTTTCTAAAGTGACATCTTTATTTTCAGCGGTTTTTAAATCCAAAATTGGACTTACACTGCTTTTGTAAAGTAATAGTTGGGTCTTCACTGGATTTGTAAAATGATAACTGGGTTTTCACTGATTTTGTAAAAAGAAAACTAGGTTACCACTAGATTTCTAAAGAAAAAGCTGGACTTACACTGGTTTTGTAAAGTAATAACTGGGTTTTAACTAGCTTTAAAAAGTAATGAATCGTATTCCATCATAAGGAATATAATAACGTGAAATTTACCCAAGTGTGTGAGTCAGAAAGTGTGTTTCAGAAAGTGTTTGGGAGCAGGTGTCAGGGCATTTGGAGTGGATTGGACCTGCTTTGAATGGCACGATTTTGGATGTGTTCTTCCACCAGTGCAGTGTCCCAGCCAGTAAGATTGCGATTTGCTATGGGCCCTGAATGGTTAAGTTTAGTGAAAGGGGCCAGGGAGAGGTTAGGGTTAGGGTTAGGATAGGGGATTAATCTGTTGCCCCAAGGGTTAGGGTTAGGGTCAGGAGGGGTTATGGGGAGATGCCCTGTTATGGGGGCATCTCTGGCACAGGCTCACGCACTTCTATTTTTATTTTCTTTAACCCCAACTTCCATCTTGTTGTTTAATTCTATTTTGTTAAAATTGTGGCTGTGAAAATATAAAAAGGAGGCTGTGAAAGGGGTCTTGGGGGGGTCTTGACTGAACTCCCGCGAGACCGAGCGTGATCCAACATGGCAGCCTGCTGCTAGACCGAACGTTAACAAACTTTTCTACTGTGTTTTCTCCTCCTTTTTTCTCTCACTTAACCTTTCCCTCCAGTATCATTCGCTCCACTACTTCCAATTCTGTCCTTCACGCACTCACTAAAACGTATGTCCAACCTGGATCAGCTGGAAGATTTCATACAGGATCATTACGACTGATTCTGCACCATGGGTCGCTCTCAAAAATCAAAAAAACCCCGCACCCAGGACTCCCCCGCTTCATCCGCCGACTCTTCCCCAGTCACAGCACCACAAACGCGTTGCTGCTCAGATGTAAGTGAAGTACTCCTCTCCCTCGATAGTAAATTACATTAGACGCCAGAGTCACCATTATCGAGGCTCTCCACCAGGAATTCCAGCACCCCTGCCACAGCTTGGAATTCACCCAGAGTCAGATAGAAAGAATCACACAGGAAAACAAGTCACTGCAACACTCAGTTTCTACCATGGCCACAGAACTCACTTCGGTCACCTCTCAACTGGCCACTGTCACCGCAGAAAACAAACTCATGAAAGAAAACATACTGGACCTACAGTCTCACAGCATGAGAGATAACCTCATCTTCTCTGGAATCCCCGAATCCCCCACTGACGAACCTGAAAAGTTAATCAAGGACTTCATGGTTAGACGCCTAAAACTTCCCCCGGACACTGTCAGCAACATCTCATTCCACCGAGTTCACCGCATGGGACAGAAGCAAGTCAACCCCACCCGACCCCGACCCATCGTCGCCAAATTCGAACATTTTAAGCAGAAGGAGCTGGTACAGCAACAGGGCAGGCAGCTGAAAGGGACGGACTACGGGCTCAACGACCAGTATCCACCCGAAATCGTCCGCAGACGGAAGGGTACTGCTCTCCATCCGCAAACAGAGAATCAGCGAAGGTAAGAGAGCAGTCCTTTCAGTCGACAAATTATACATTGATGGTCAGTTGTTTAGGGATAAGGACATCACCCCCTGGCTTTTCTGAACCCCCCTCCACTCACCGCCCACCCCCCCCACCCCCACTTTCTCTCTTTCTCTCTCTTTCTCTCACACTCCCCTCACACTCCGTCTTTTATATGCCCTCCCTCTGCCTCCTTCCATATCTCAGTTGAAACATACACACCTCTCTCCCTCTCTCTCTCTCCCTCTCTCTCTCTCTCTCTCTCTCGGCTTATATATATATTGAAACAAACTTGGACGATATATATATATATATAATTTTTTTTTCTCGCGCACTGGTCTCAGCACCCTGCACTGTTATGGCGTTTTGCTCTGTCACTTGTCTTGTTGTTATTTGTTTTGTTGTTTATGTTTTCGTTTGCTCTGCTCTGTCCTGTATTACAGGTCCTGCTGTGCACATCAGACAACGCTCTCAAAGCAGTCAACACACATACACACATACACATACACATAGAATCATTATTCATATCACTCACCTACAATTATTAACCAGCTCAACATGGCATCAATAACATTTGTAACCTGGGACATCAGAGGTATTGGCTCCCAGACAAAAAGAACTAAAATATTTAATCACCTAAATGATCTAAAAGCAGATATTTGCTTGTTACAGGAAACACACCTCTCGGATTCAGACCATGATAAATTAAAATCAGCACAGTTCTCTCACAGATTCTCAGCCCCTTATAACTCTAAACAAAGAGGTGTATGCATATTGATAAATAAAAAAATCTCATTTGTCCATAACACAACCATTACAGACCCTGAAGGACGTTTTATAATCATTAATATATCAATTAACAATAGTCCGGTAACAATTGGCAATATCTACGGCCCAAACAATGATGATCCTTCCTTCTTTCATAACTTCTTTCATTCCTTATCAAATGTTTCCAACGGCCCAGTAATTACAGGAGGTGATTTCAACACAACTATTAACCCAACACTTGATAAATCTAATAGAGTAAAAACTAACCGCACCTGGCAGTCTACTAATACCATAAAACAGTTCATGAGTGATCTCGGTCTTGGCGATGGCTGGTGTCTACAGCACCCATCTGCCAGAGAATATTCATTCTACTCACCAGTTCACCACTCCTACTCACGCATTGACCTCTTTCTGACCAGCAACTCAATTATATCACAGATCTCTGATTCAAAAATTCACCCCATAATCATTAGTGATCATGCCCCAGTAACACTCAGGTGGAATCCTATTAACCAACCCAAACGCATCACTAAATGGCGTAAAACTAGAACAAAAAATAGCAAATATAGATATATAATATATAGAAAATATCAGTTCCAACTGAAAGAGATCTTAAATAAGAGAGCCCAGATTTTAATTCAGAGACTCAGATGAGAAAACTTCCATCATAACAATAAATCTGGTAAATATTTAGCAAATCTGATTAGACGAAATAAAGAGAGAACAACAATCACAGCTATTAAAGACTCATCAGGGAAGCCTACCAATTCACCACAGGAAATAAATGAAATATTTAAAACATTTTACGCCGACCTTTACTCATCTACAAATGAACCAAGACAGGAAGACATAGACTCTTTTCTGAACAACACTGAACTTCCAAAGATTGTTCCAGAACAATCCAAAGCACTAGATTCACCAATAACAGGAACAGAACTCTCTACAGCCCTACGCCTCATGCCAAACAACAAAGCACCAGGTCCTGATGGCTTCCCTGCTGAATTCTACAAACACTTCTGGCCTATTCTATCTCCTCTCTTTATGAGAGCAATAACTGAAATAAAATTAAAGTCTAGATTTCCAACACATATGAATACAGCTGAAATTTCACTCATCCAAAAACCTAATAAAGATCCAACCCTTCCATCTAACTATCGTCCAATCTCTTTAATCAATGTAGATATAAAAATTATCAGTAAAGCTTGAGCACACAGGATAGAGAAAATAACTCCTTCTATAATTCACCACGATCAAACCGGCTTTATCAAAGGTAGACAGTCATCCAGTAACACACGTAGATTGTTCAACTTAATCCATTATTCATCATTACAACGGGAAAAACCCTCATAGCAACATTAGATGCAGAAAAAGCTTTTGACAGAGTAAACTGGAAAACTCTCTTCACTACTCTAAGAGAATTTGGCTTCGGGGACTCATTTATTCACTGGATCAAGATTCTGTACACTGCTCCTTCAGCTACTGTCACCACTAACGGACTAGCCTCACAAAGTTTCACACTGCACAGGGGGACGAGGCAGGGATGCCCACTCTCTCTGTTGCTATTCACCATCTTTATAGAGCCTTTAGCAGCAGCCATACGCCAGAACATCCACATCAAGGGAATTCAAACATCCCAAATTCAACATAAGATTAGTTTGTATGCTGACGACATTTTACTGTTTTTACAAGACCCTCAGTCGTCTCTGCAGGAAACAGTAAATCTCATTGAATCATTCTCCAAGATTTCAGATAACTCAATAAACTGGAACAAATCCTCTATTCTTCCATTACACAACACCAGATGGGATGTAGCACGTCATATATCACCTATCCCCTTATGTTCAGGGCACATCACATACCTGGGCATTAATATCTCCTCCAGGCTATCAGAGTTGATCGGACTAAATTTCACCCCTTTGCTTAAAACAATAGACAATGACCTCCAGCGCTGGATGAACTTACCACTATCCATTGTAGGAAGAATAGTAACCATTAAAATGACAGTACTTCCAAAAATAAACTAGAAAAATTGCATTTCCTTGCAGCAAATCCGTTGAAATGCTGAGTCTGAATGCTGGGACTGTGAAATGAAATGGCTAAAAGCAATGCAAACAAAGCTGAAAATGTGAAAATGTGACATAAAATAGTTGGAAGCAGTAAAGCACAGCTGCAAATGTGGGAAATGTGTAATAAAAATGGTTACAGTTGTGAAAGAAAGCTGAAAATGAATAAACGTGAAAGGAAATTGCAGAAAGCTGTAGAAATGTTTGGCCACCATGAAGAAGTTCTAATCTATGATTAAAAGAGTAAAATTTGTTAGCGCTAAAATGACAAAGATTGTAATCAGTAGCAGAAGTGTGAAATATGTTGACAAATTTGCATTGTAAAGACAGGAAAAGAATAAAGTTGTATGGAAGTGAAAGGTTGAATGACTGACAGCCTGTGACATCCAGACTGAGAGGACAGCAGTTGAAAAGTACAACTGCCTTTGCCAGAATTTGAACCCGGGCCGCCGGAAGGAGAGTCAGCAACTTTGCCGCTAAAAATATATATATGTTAAATGTTATGGAAATTGTGATTTTGTTGGATTTCAGTAGGAAGTGAAATAAACATTTCAGCTCCAAAAAAATGAATGCTCTGGCTATTATTTGTGCATTCAGGCTTCAGAGGGTTAAATTATGAAGTGCAATTGAATATGCATAATTAGCTTAGATTACATTTTCCTTTTGTAACTGAAAAATGTTTTGGCATCAATCTGTAGGCTACAAGTCCACAACACTAGGAACTATCCAGTATAAAAGCATCTGACTTGAAAATTAATGTAAACAGAGGTGATTTTCATTGGAGGACAATAAGGAGTGGACATTAACGGTCAGAAAGTAATAATAGCCTACATAAAGAATTCGTAAATCTGAATAGGAATATCTGAGTAGAGAAATGTAAAACAGTGTAATATTTGTGTGTAGTCTGGTTTATTCTAGTGGGTATAATCTGACATACTCTGATGATGTTTGTCCTCTTAGGGCCTCCATACACTGAAGACATTTTTACCACAATTTGACCAGATTAATACACCGTCCACTGAAAACAGCTCTGAGACCCACAATGGGCCTCCACCCACAGGTTGGGAACCGCTCCACTAGTAGACTGTATTTGAAGCTTGATTCTTCAAAGATTGTTCTTATATCATGGAGAATAAGTGATGGAGGATACCTCAGGATGAATTTATTATTTAAAAACAGTGAGTGAGTGAAAACAAGAGCTGGACTGATGAAGAATGTAGAGTTTTGATGAATGAAAGGCTGACTCGTCAGTTTTTGAAGTCTTTTGTTCACTTAAACCGGGCACATGAGCTGTCAAGACACCGTGTGAATGATAAAATCACACAGAGTGACTGATGGTCCCTCAGTGTCCCTGCGATGTGCGTCTATCTGCGTCTTTACGCTCACCAGCAGACGGAGGAGCGCAGACACACACACACACACACACACACGCTGAGAGAAAGTGAAAGTCACACAAGCATGCTGCTATACGTATCCTTGCGCTTTTTGTAGTGGTTATATGGTATTTCGGGGCGTCTTCTAGTGGGTATATGGCGTATACCTGCGAATGCAGCCAGAGTCTGACGGACTGTAAGCAGAGCAGAGTCCGCGCAGAATGTCCGCGGGCGTCAGAGCTGTCAGAGTCGAGCGCACTGCCGCGTAGTATTTTCTTGTGAAATGAATGTGAAAGCCTACATTTCCCACTAACCTTGCGCATTGTTTTCCATTTCTCTGTCATGACGCTGTAGACTGATGACTAGGAAGAGGAGCTGCTCTGCCTGCTGACTTTGCAAAGCACTAACATGAAGAGGCGGAGGCAGTGTGACATTTAATGTGGGTCGATGATAAAGCTGGGGACTTCCGGGTATACGACCTAATGCTGTGCCAAAACCGTGATAGCTATCAAAAAAAGGACTGCACCGTGAGCATCACAAGAATCAGCTGAACGATTGATATAAGCTTCGTGTCTGTACTGTAGAAAATGTTGACAGGAGAGGAGTTTAAAAACGAGGTAATTTGTACCTCACTACTCACACACTGCACTCTTGTATGTATTCTCACCTGGGCACACACACAACATTTAGGGTTCTTGGAGTCGGGGGTGGCAGGGGATCGAATACCTCGCCCCCCCCCCTGCCCCTCTCGTCCTCCAATATTAACTGCACTACATATACAAACTTGGGGGGATGGGGGTGGGGGTGCTGGGGGAGGGGGAGCATAATCTGGTTTAGGTTGTGACCCCTCTCTGCCCGCCTCTCACCTGCCTCACCTGCCCTCTGTTTTTATTGCACCACGACATCCACTTGTCTGGGGCAGGCAGAGAGAGGGGGGGGTCGGAGGGCTCCCACTGACCTGTTTTTCCCCAGTTTTAATGCACCACATCACACTTAGAACTGCACTTAGGCACGGTGAAGGGAAAATGTATCTTTGTCGGGGATCAAAGATACAGAACAACGGGGGGGACAAGGGGTGGATCACTAGTTTAAGCTTGGTGTGGCTGGTGGGGTCCGGCCCCTTATGGCTGGGACTCTGTGCTGGGAAGAATCTCTCTATCAAGTGGGACGGTGTCGGTGGCTTTCGGGCGCAGCTGGGCTCTGGTGCCTGCGGGTGGGGGCCTTGGGCGGCTTCTGGGGGGCGGGTGCGCCCTGCTGGGTTTCATGTCTCTCGGTGGCCTGTGGTGCGCAATCCATGGGCCTGTCGCTCGCTGGGGACCTTGGTGTGGGTGGCTGCCTGTGGGTTGCTGCTCTGTGCAGGTGGTCCGGGGGCCTCCTTGTTCCTTCGGGCATCAGTCTCCAGTGCTTCTCTTGGCCCTGGCTCCTCTGGAGGGAGGGTCTTGGCTCGACCTCACCACCGCATATCCCGCCCCATTCCGCCCCACCCAAAACCTCGCTGCGACTGGGACCCGGACCAACATAAGATCGACCGGGGGCCCCCTTCTCCGGGGGGATTGCCTGGTCCCGGGGAATCTGGCTCCTGGGGGCCTGGGGGCCTCTGGCCTGCTGTGGGGGGATGGGGGTGGCTGGACGTAGGGGATGGGGGTGGCGTGGGGCCAGGTGGACGAGTGGTTGGCGGGGGCGGGTGCCGTATGCGGGGGGCGCTGCCTCGGACCCCCTGGTGGTGTCCTTGGTGCCTTCGTGGGGATGGGTTGGTGCCCCTTTGGGTCCTGGGGCTCTTCCTGGATCCGGTAGCTTTGGGGGCCCGTGTGGCGGGTTTCGGGTGCCCTGGTGGCTCAGGTGGTGCCCTCGGCCGTGGTCTCCCTGGGTATGGGCAACTACTTGAGTATTCGGTGATCACCTCACATGCATGCCTGTACGGATACTCAAGCTCCTGTCCAGACTTATCGAAAGAAGTGATTTGTTCCGTCAGAACATGCTGAGTCAGGCATTCTCACACATTTTCTCATGTCCTGTGATGCATGCTCCCCCCCTGTCCCATCCCTGTAAGCCCACCCTCTACTATCAAGACCCACATCTCCAGTGTCCCTGGTTCCTTACACCTTTACTTCCCTCATGAACTTAGATCAGCACAGCACTTGGACTGCTATATCAAATTAATATCATTACCTGTTTGTCTTCCTCCCTGTTTGTCTTGTCTCGTCTTATCTGTCACTATTTCCCCTTCTTTCACACTGTGGCGTAACACAGCCCTCCCCTTCAGCTCACTTCAGGGGTTTGATAAAGTTTGATTTGATGAAGTAGCCTACAGGGAGGGCTGGTGATGGTCACTGGTAGCAGTGAATCATACTTACTTATCTCTCACTGCAAAGAAAAAAATGCATTAGTCTTTCCAATGCTGTCATTTGCCACGGTGCTCAGCCAGAAAGATAATGCAGACAAGGGGGGAAAAAAAAAAAAAAAGGGGTCTTGGGGAATGGGGAGGTCCTTTACGCATTTTAAAAGGATTTCAACTCCAGATTCAGTTCTGGAAGAGGGAGGGTTATGTGTAGGCAAGTTCATAAAACTCAGGTGAGGTTTAGGGTAATGGATGGGGCAGGGTTAGAGACCCCCTATCCCACCAGATGATGAATTCCAGGAGCACCACAGACAGTCCTACTTACAAAATTATACACTCATAGCAAGCCAAAATTTATCAAAGAGTATACATATATATATATATATATATATATATATATATATATATATATATATATATATATATATATATATATATACACATACATATATATCAACACATATATACATATATATATGTATATCCAATTAGTGGTTTTCAAAAATAGGGAAAGGAGGAAGGACTCTCCACAGCCATATCTAATTTTGAAAAGTGCCCAAGTTCATCATAAATAAATAAATAAAAATAGATTAACACATAGTGTTGATATAATTTAATAATGTTACGTCCTACCTACGGTCTCTGGTCATGCTCAGGTACACGAGTGGGCTGCGGGTTTCAATTGATAAAACTGAAAAAAAAAAAAAAAACGGGTGAAACTCACTTAAGAGTCGTAAAATCACACTATGTCCATATTTTATCTCTAACCCATACTGTATATGCAAAGTAATACACACACTCTCTCTCTCACACTACGCTCTGACTGTTGGATTGTCCCTGTCCCACCAGAATGCATCAACTTTATTCTTCTGCTGGAATAAGAGAAGGGAAAGGGAATTATTATTTTGTCCAATTAATTTTAGTTCACTATATATTGGAGTAATGCATGCTGTTTTTGAGATACTTCCTATCCAAAAGGGCGAACGGAAATCCTGCTCTTCCTCATGAATTGACCACCTTTTAAAATTTTTCATTTAGACCCAAGGGCCACAAAGTCTTCAGGGATGTGATCCATATTCTCTCTTGCCTTTTTCTTTGCACCATGGACCATGTGTTTCTGGAGTTGAGTGCCAGGCTGCGGAAATTAGACAGGCCACAGGCCATGAAATGCCTGTAAATGGCTTTTGAGTTGTCCTTATGTCTGATGTGATGCAGGTGTTCCAAGACGCGGGTAATAAGGGGTCTGCCTGTTTCCCCCATTTAACACATTCCATAGCTCTGGCACTCGACCACGTATACCACATTGGTGGTTTGGCTGTCGAGGGGCTTGGTCACTGGAAGCCCTATCCCCGAGACCCTATTCAAAACAAAAGGTTTGTAGCCTAGCTCCCATGATTTTGCTGTGTTATTACATTTGTCTAATGCTGTATGTACCAGAATGTCTTTGAGGTTTTTGTTTTTCCTGTATGCTGGTATGATAAATATTAAAATTTCAACCCTGCTATCAGATCGAACTCTGGTCATATGCATTGCGTGTGTGTGCTCAAGAACAGGAACACATTGATAGAACTGAATTGCTGCATAATGGTCATTAATCAATCAATCAATCAGTCTTTATTTGTATAGCACCACTTCATAACAAGTGTTATCTCAAGACACTTTACAATAGAACATAAAACTCTTCATATTATGGATACACATATATGCATAGATACATATATACATATATAAAATACACATATACATATATATACAAATATATACATCCAACACCCAACATGAATCCATATAGCCAATCATGAATCCCTCCATCATGGCTGAAGAAAAAACCTTCTGGTAAGCAGCAGGAAATCTTGAATGTGGACCCCAGTCTCATGATGAACAGCAAATCCACGCGATGCTGTGTTGGGTGTGTGGGCAAAGGAAGGGAGGTAAGTGGAGACAAGTGGACTAAAGTAAGAATTAAAGTTAGTGACAGATCAATGGACCAATCATAGACCTGTCGTCGTCAAATTTGTCTCTACTGAAAACAAATTTATTAGAGGTTAGCCTCTTGAGATGCTACATCTTGTTTTCAGGAGGGTCCTCATGTCTGTGTGGTTGTGGTGATAATTTTATAGAAGTATAATCAATGAAAGTCTTACTGAAAATAAGAATTTATGGTAGTGAGGAACTCATGGGTGCCCAGACCACAAGTGCATCCCTACCATATTTGTCTCCGTTAAGTATAAATGTATTAATGGTAGACCTCTTGAGATGTGACACCTCATTTTCAAGAGGGATCTCATGTCCATGTGGAGCTAGAGATAGTTACTATAGATGTATCAACCATGGATAGAAAGATCATGTTAATATCTACATTAACAGCTATAACGATTATGAACTGCAATGAGATGGCCAAATATGTGTTATGTCTGTAATTGTAGTTATTGAGGCTTCGTGACTCCACAGCAGCAGGCAGTCTACACCGAGGATCCCAGACCACCTACAAGACCAGAGCCAGAGACGAGTACAGGAGCAAACAGAAAGGGACAGAGGCAGATATGGAGAGAGAGTGTGAGAGAGAGAGGGATAGAGCCCAGTGTGCCAGATCCCCCCGGCAGTCTCAGCCTATTGTATCTTAACTATGTGTCTAAACTATGGACTATGAGCTGGTCCCTAACTGAAAGCTTTATCTAAGAGGAATGTTTTAAGTCTAGCCTTAAAGGTAGAGAGGGTGTCTGCCTCCCGAACCGTGGTCGGTAAATGGTTCCAGAGAAGAGGAGCCTGATAACTGAAGGCTCTACCTCCCATACTACTTCTAGAGACTGATGGTACCATGAGCAGGCCAGCATTTTGGGAGCGTAATGTTCTAGAGGGGTTGTACGGCACTACAAGCTCTTTGAGGTAAACTGGTGCCTGTCCACTGAGAGCTTTATAGGTGAGAAGAAGAATCTTGAATTCTATTCTATATTTTATGGGAAGCCAATGCAGAGAAGCTAATACAGGAGTAATGTGGTCTCTTCTCCTTGTTCTAGTCAGTACACGTGCTGCAGCATTTTGAACCAGCTGAAGCGTCAGCCGAAGTGGTCATATGCACTGCATGTGTGTATGTGCGCTCAGGAAGTCATTCATAGGTTGAACTAGCGAACTCTGGACATATATGCTCTGTGTGTGTGTGTGTTTAGAAAGCCACTGATTGACCGATTATAGTCCACATGAGTTTTCCTAAGTAACTTGTTTATGAAGTAATGCAATTTAACTCAGGCCATTATTCAACATGTCAGGGCATGGGGAAGGACCAAAGTCTCTAACACATCATTGTCTGCCACACTGTATATATAGCTTGTGTTTTCCTGAAATAAACTGAGAGAACTGACTCTACCATGCACTGGCTTGCTGTGTTGTCCTTCTCTCCCCTTGATCAAGGATGCAGGCTGGGCCTGCACCGAATATGTGGGCTAGGTTCACACCGAATAGGTGGGCTAGGCTCACACCTATTCAGGCTAGGCCTAACAGAGTATTAATACAATTAATCCATAGGCTGTGATGACTTTGATGTTTTGGGCCAGGACCCGATTGAAGTTACCTTTCAGCCCAGACCATAGAGGTCTGGTGTGGTTTGAAAACCGTACCACAAGGGGGAGTGTTTCGAGGTCGTCCCCTGTGGTACGGTTTGGTGACCCCCTGGGAAGCTTAAATTGTTGCTGTTTTACTTCCGCTTTGATTTTGCACAAGAAGTGGCGTGAGGAGCAACGAGGACAGAGGGCCGCAAACAGGGTCTAAGTGGACTTCTCCATATCGTCCTGGTATGTGCAAATTCTATGAAATCTGATTAGTTGCGATTTTATCAGGCCTCTGAAAGTGTGTTTTGGATGGTGGCTAGACTTGTGTAATAAAACATGTCTGTCCATCTCTTTAAAGTCCACAACCGTGACCAGGCCCTTCGTCCCATGGCTACATGGAGGGTGAATGAGACCCTTGTGTCCAAAAACTCCACACTGTCGGGCTGTAAGTGGTGTTTTAATTTGACTTTAGGGTGGTGGTTGCTCAGGGTGGACATGAAATGATCAAACTCTGTGGGGGAATGTTGCCACAGTGCAAGAATTGACGATTGACGATCATCCAAATACCACAGGTACAGGAGGGACCTCAGAGGGCATTTTTTCAGGACCTCCATCTCCCAGTCAGCCATGTAAATGTCCACGTAGTACTTACGGCCCATGGCACTTCGCTGATTTGTAACAATGTTGTTTATTGAATTCAAAGTTTCTTGTGTTATTTTCAGGAGCTCTATAAATGCCATATCCGGCCGGTTTGGATCTGGATGTTTTTGTAAGATTCTCCTGACAGACTAGAGCCCCAAATCTGTGTCGATGTTGGTGAAAAACGAGTCTATGTCTACAGAAAAAAGGTAAGTGTTATGAGGTACTCTGAGTGTTTTTGATGTATGAACAAAATTGTGTCTTTGACGTAACTACTATGTAATTTAGATAGGGGGTTTATGTAGTTGTCAATGAATTTGGCTATCCTGTATGACTCAAATCCACAGCAACAATCGGTCTTCCTGCAGGGATTATGTGAGGGACGGACCATGTCTCAGGCAGCTCTTGGATTTTTGGGAGCAGGTAGAACAGACACGGTCTCAGCACCACGGGACCCGACAGGTAGGAAAGCTGTTTAAGGTTGATGTATTTTTGATCGTTGTGGCAATGGAGGGGAGACCAGCCGTGACTGCAGGGTTTGCTTTAAACAGAAAATCAAGGTTTATTTAACTTTAGGGTAAAGGGGCAGGGGAGCAAACAAAACTCAGGTTCTTCCCAGTCTGGGTTATTCTCTACTTTTAGTGGGCAGGGCTGGTGTCCTCCTGGAGAGACAGAGAGAAGAGAAAGTCTTCAAAGATCCAGGCTGTGTTTCCTTCACTCCCCTAGTCTCAGCTCTCTGCTCCCTTCCCCTCTTCTCCCTCCTGTCTGTCTTTTCACTCCTCTCTCCCCCTGCAGCCTCTGACACCTAATTGTCTTCAGCTGGGCTCTCTCCAGCTTTGGGTGACCTGGCAGGGTAAGTAGCTCTCATTGACTACCCTGCCCAGCTGATGTCTGCTCCACCCTCCTCTCTGGCTCCCTCTGCTGGCGATGAGGCCCCAGTGGTGGGGGGAGACACCACAATCGTAGAACTCTGTTAGTATAGATTTTATCATCACCTGTGTTTCACCCAGCATAGGCTCCTTCATGGGCCTGTAATAGGTCGGGTCCCTCAGCTGCCTGTGAGCCTCCTGATGTAGGAGTGCAGGACGATCTGTCCTCCTCGTTATCAGCTGGTTTGATTATGAAATTGTTTTTCCTTTTTAGACAGAGTCTGCTGTTGGTCCCTTGTGATGTTATTGTGTGGGGACTCTAAATTTTCTAAATATGGCTCTGTCTGCTTTAATCAGGTTTTGTAGTGGGGTTGACACCAAACTGAGGTCTGGTTCTCACGTGGAGGGTTCGATTAACTACTGGTAAGTATCTGTTTTGTTTTTATTGTGAAAATGATCGATTAGTTTTAGTCTCCTATGATAATTATGTAAGTCCCAAAGGAGCTCCAGTCTGTCAGGAGGTTTGGGGGTGGGTATAAAAGTAAGGCCCTTCTCCAATAACTGTCTTTCAGAGGTGGACAGGCTGAAAAAGGAGCAGAAGACCATGGTGGGTGATCCTCGGCCCCCCTTACATGTTTAACTTGCTCAGCCAGTGTTTGAGCATCAGCTGAGCGGTTTCTTCTGTCCAGTGGATAGGGTCCCGAGGGAGCACCTGAAATAGGAGTGGGTTTAATTTCCGGTAAGTAGCAATTTCTTTTCACTACAGATATGTTTAGCTGTTGTAAAATTTCTTCTGCTCCCACTCCAGCCTAGGTGAATAATTAATGACTGGGAATCTGACCGTGGTCTGTGGAAATTGGGTTTTAGCAATGGAGAAAAGTTGTTGTAATTGTTTGTCGTTAGTTTGTGGTTTAAACATTCGTAGGCCGTTGTTCAAGCCCATGGATAGGATGACCTCCCTGACCTGGTCCGAGGGCCTGATGTTTCGGAGGATTTCCGAAATATGATGAATCTGGGCCCCCGGAAAGCTATCTATTTGAATGTTTGGGTCAGTAAATTGTGGGATAAGGGCCAGATTTGAGTCCCCAATTATTACTATTGGATTAAATATGTTAATGCTCCAATCTTTCAGTTTCCTTGTTGTTCTAGCACAGGGGTCTGCAACCTTTCCAATCAAAAGAGCCATTTTCCCCACCACGGCAACCAAAAAAATCTGTCTGGAGCCACAAAACACATTTGAACCTTAAAATGACGACAGCAGCACCTGCTGACTCTCCATCATTATAATGACATCAGACCTAAAAGCAAATTGCTTTATCACCCAACATGACTGCTCTATAATGGGTCATGTACTTTTGTTGCTTTAACTTGGCATTATTGTTATACTATATTATACTGCAATAATTAATTTAGAGCTAAAATGACAACAATGGCGTGTTTATCAGGCTTGTCAACAAAAATAACAGTCAATTAATATCAGCCTGTGTTATCACTGTCATTATTATTTTTGCTATTGTTGTTACTGTGTTTTTTTTCCACAGGATCAGGTTTTACCTGCAGTGGAGAAATCATAAATATTTATTTGACATCATCAGGTTAGATGGGGTCAGAGGGTCTTCCCCTGACATTTGTAAACTTAAATCATTTCTTTCCTGCATTCTGATCATTTTTTAATGCACAATTTTATAACAATCATGAGGTATTCTTATGATCTTTGAAAGCTCATCAGTGTTTTAGAAGCTTATCCCACATAATTCATCAATTTTAAGTTTCATGTCAATCTTGATGTATTATAAAAATATATGTCAGATGAACATATAACACAGTAACTCACACACCTGAGTTTGAAGTTACGGGGGGGGGGGGACTGACAGCCATCACATACAGCAGACATGGTAATAAAAAACATTCATCTGATATCTCTGTGTAAAAATCCCCCACTTTAAAAACGAGGTCACGGTTGGGCTGAATTTATCGTCTTTTCCGAAGCTTTATCGCCGACACGCCTCCGTTATAAAAGTCTGGATCCCTTCACAGCAGCAGCTGATGTCGTAAAAGTAAGAAAGTTCATCAAAACATCTGCATAAGTTTAATACAACATCACGGGTGAGCTCACAGCTAAAGATGCAGCAGCGCCCTGCTCTCCCTCTGAGCTGCTGCAGGTCACACAGAGGTCACACAGAGGTCACGGGAGGTGCACACATGAAGCAAAGTTGACGATGTAAAAAACCAAGAAATAATGATTTAATGTAAAAAACGCACATTGTTGCAGATAGTGCTAAAATATAGCATCAAACATAGCAATTAATTACGTACTTACCTATTACTTTTTTTTTTGCTCCGCTGTCCTCTATGTGCAGAGAGCCACTGGCGAGGAGCAAAAGAGCCGCATGCGGCTCCGGAGCCGCGGGTTGCCGACCCCTGTTCTAGTATGTAAATAAGGCTCCCTTCTGGAGAGGAGGAGCTGCTCTATGGCATCCAGGGGCTGCTTGATTGAGCTGAGGTCAGATTGGGCCTTTTCCTCATTTAGGTTCAGAGCTACGGCTATCCTCGTCATATCCTTATCCGGGGCCGTGGCTCTCTCTCTCTCTCTGTGTTCAGGGGCCTGTGGGTCCTCGACAGGGGCCTCTTCTTCCGGATAGATCCTGCCAAAGGCCACGACATTGCTGAACCTGGTGAGAGGTTAGGGGAGCTGTTATCAGTTGTTACCTGTGCATGCTTGACCTTTATTGCAGCCTTATTGTGCTGTGTTTGTCCATGATATTCGTTGCAGGGTACCGGCTGATTTGGGGCACTGGGCTTGATCGGAGGCTGGGCCCAGCCTGGGTCCAGGGTCACCCCCCCCCTCTGAGGTCCCCTGGTCAAGGTTCTGCTGGAGGACGAGTTTGACAGGTCCTTCCTCAAAGGTGACAGGTAAGTCGCTGTTTCTTTAGCAGGTGATAAGTTATTTTTGCGGATGGGGGGGTCGGTCCTACCTGTGGGCTGGAAAGAGGCTCTACATTTCAGGGTTTTTATATTGTCTATTGTTCCCACAGGTCCACAGACCAGTTGGTGCTTGGGTGAATTGGGTGAGTTGGGCTGACTGTGTGGTGTGAGGACTCTCTGTGGTAGAGGTGGTGGGTTGATTACCTGTCCCTGGACTGTAAGCACTCTCTTTGGAACTGTTACAGACCGCAGGGGTTCGGGGGTTTCACCTGGAGTTTCGGGAGGCCTTTGTAAGGGTCCCTGTTTGTCCGGAGATAGGATATAAGTTCCTCCTGCCTGTAGCTGGTCCGAGGGGAGGAAAGTCGTCTTCCCTGAAGTTGTACTGATGCTCAGGTTCAGGTTTGTGGGTTGTTGCTATGTTAGGCTGCATGATCATACTTCTTAAGTCTTCTTAGGTCCCCTTGTTTGATCACTGTTAGGGAGGTGGGCTACAGTTGTAAAAACCCTCTTTGAAAAATTAAAATGAGATAAAAATTGGATAAAAGCAATGATAAAGAATTTGAAGTGTTCAAATTGAATATAATTCAGAATCAGATGGGCTAAAACTATTTCTTGATATAGGTTTATCCCTTAAGTCATTATAGGAAATACAAATACTAGTTAGAAGTTGTTTGAAGAAAAGGATAAGTTTTAAAAGTTCAAGAAAATTAGAAAAATTAATAAATATAAAGGAATAAAAATAAAAAAATAAATTAAAAGTATGGATAAAACAAAGGAAATAAGAAAATTAAGTAAAGATACAAGCCAAAATTTGTTTTTGTAAAACAGGCCTATTAAAAAAGTAAAAAAATTAAAAGATAAATTTGTTTTGATACAAATTAATTAAAAAGACGCAGATTGGTAAAACAATCTCAATGGTGTGTGTGTGTGTCTCTAGAAGTAGTCTGGGAGGTAGAGCCTTCAGTTATCAGGCTCCTCTTCTCTGGAACCATTTACCGACCACGGTTCAGGAGGCAGACACCCTCTCTACCTTTAAGGTTAGACTTAAAACATTCCTCTTAGATAAAGCTTTCAGTTAGGGACCAGCTCATAGTCCATAGTTTAGACACATAGTTAAGATGCAATAGGCTTAGACTGCCGGGGGGATCTGGCACACTGGGCTCTATCCCTCTCTCTCTCACACTCTCTCTCCATATCTGCCTCTGCCCCTTTCTGTTTGCTCCTGTACTCGTCTCTGGCTCTGGTCTTGTAGGTGGTCTGGGATCCTTGGTGTAGACTGCCTGCTGCTGTGGAGTCACGAAGCCTCAATAACTACAATTACAGACATAACACATATTTGGCCATCTCATTCCAGTTCATAATCATTATAGCTGTTAATGTAGATATTAGCATGATCTTTCTATCCATGGTTGATACATCTATAGTAACTATCTCTAGCTCCACATGGACATGAGATCCCTCTTGAAACTGAGGTGTCACATCTCAACAGGTCTACCATTAATACATTTATAGTTAACGGAGACAAATATGGTAATGATGCACTTGTGGTCTGGGCACCCATGAGTTCGTCGCTACCATAAATTCTTATTTTCAGTAAGACTTTAATTGATTATACTTCTATAAAATTATCACCACAACCACACAGACATGAGGACCCTTCTGAAAACAAGATGTAGCATCTCAAGAGGCTAACCTCTAATAAATTTGTTTCCAGCAGAAACAAATTTGACGACGACAGGTCTATGATTGGTCCATGGATCTGTCACTAGCTTTAGTTCTTACTTTAGTCCACTTGTCTCCACTTACCTCCCTCCCTTTGCCCACACACCCAACACAGCATCGTGTGGATTTGCTGTTCATCATGAGACTGGGGTCCACATTCAAGATTTCCTGCTGCTTAACAGAAGGTTTTTTCTTGCCGCCATGATGGAGGGATTCATGATTGGCTATAAGGATTCATGTTGGGTGTTGGATGTATATATTTGTATATATATGTATATGTGTTTGTATGTATCTATGCATATATGAGTGTCCATAAAATGAAGAGTTTTGTGCTCTATTGTGAAGTGTCTTGAGACACTTGTTATGAATTGGGACGGGGGCAGGGGGGAGAAGACACGGGGTGAATCACGGGAAATCACTGCTCCTTCAATCCAGGCGTGCCCTGTGTTCAGTGGGCTCTCTCTATTTGACAGTGCTCTGGCTCCCTCTAGTGTCCAAGCGTTGTCCCACCACGCTGCCAAAAGACTGTGTTCTGGAGGCACTGTTACACCGTGAGCACTAATCACAAGTACTGTCTGCCATAAAGGAAGGATAATGGACCCTAATTCCGTGCGGCAGGCCACCGCAACGAACTGATAACTGATTTTTCTGATTTTTCCGGTTTTCACTGGTTTTGTAAAGGCATGAGCCAGGTTAGCAGTCATTCTGAAAAGCGATAACTGGGCTTTCGCTGGGTTTTTTCTGAATACTGGGTTTAAGGGGTTTTTGAAAGTGATTACTTGTGATTACTGATTTTGTAATGTTAAAATTGGGTTTTCAGTGTTGTTGTGAAGCCAGAACTGGGTTTTCACTGTTTTTGTAAAGGTAAATCTGGGTTTTCACTGGCATTATAAAGTGATGACTGGATTTCACAACTTTTTTATTTATTTTTTTAATTGATAACCAATTTTTCGACTGGTTTAGAATGCCAGAACTAGGGTTTGAGTTATTTCTTAACTTGATAACTGAGTTTTTCAAGGTTTTGAAAAGTGATAATTTCACTGTTTTCTTTGTAAAACCCAGAATGGGTTTTTAATGGTTTTGTAAATTCATGACTGACATTGCACTATTTTTTTTTTTTAAACTGATGACTGCGTTTTCATTGTATTGTAAGGTGACAACTCGGTTTTCACTGTTTTTTAAGGTTATAACTGGGTTTTAACTGGTTTTCTAAAGAGATATCTTTATTTTCACTGGTTTTGAAGAGTGATAATTGGGTTTTTGTTGGTTTTGAAAAGCCAAAACTGGGTTATCACTGGTTTTGTAAAGGCAAAACTGGTTTTATCACTGTTCTTAAAAGAGATACCTGGGTTTTCATATGTGTTGTATGGCGAAACATATGTTTTCAATACTTTAGTGTCGTCTACTGTCAGCACCGTCTGTTCGCCATACAAGGGGTATTAATTATTTAATGTGGTCAAAACTGTGTTCTCAAAATTTTTTTGAAATCAAAACTCTTGCATTAGCCCAGAAATGTTGTCTTTGTTTGTAATTTTCTTTATTTAAACCAGCCTTGGCCGATATTTTGAGCTGATATTGCAATTTTAAGGGCTTCACTGAAATCTTTCAGCCAAATCAGTGGTCTCAATGATTCCATTTATTCAACTGTGTTTTCACTATTTTTTGGGATCAAAACTGCTTTGTTAGCTGTTTAAAACTTGTATAACATGGTCTTCTCTGATTTTTTACAGCCAAAATAGATTTTCATAGTTTTGTGTAGCTAACATTGCTTCCATGATATTTTCTTCACTAGTGTTCCAAACTTATGTTTTTATATTTTTAAGGTTTTGTTCTGTTTAAATTGACTTTACAAATGTTCATAAACCAAACCATGGCTTTCATGGTTTAGGAGGTCATCAATGGGTTTTCACCAGTTCTACACTGACAACAAACTTTGGGCTGAAGAAAATCTTCTGTGTTCTGTAAATAACAGGGCTTAATGCATATGATATGGGCAGACATGGAATTTCACTGATTTTAATTAGTCACAACTTGGTTTTCACCATGTACACTACCGGTCAAAATTTTCAGAACACCCCAATTTTTCCAGTTATTTTTTGCAACTTAAGTCATGCAAGTCCACTGAATAGCTTGAAACATCACAAAGGTAAGTGCTGTACTGTCATAGCTTAAAAGAAAAGGTTAGGTTACTCAGAACTGAAAAAATATCTACATTTCAGAATCATACAAAAAGGCCTCTTTCAGGGAATATGAAATGGGTTAACAATTTAAAGCTGTTCTGTAGCAATGAAGGTTGATCAAGCCTTGAAAGCTGGCTCTACTAATTCCTACAGGTGTTCCAACTTTTCTTGATTGCTTACAGCCCCCTCTGTCTGCATTAAAGCATACCCTGTGGTACCATACCCCTGTGAGCATCAGTTGAACAGCACTGTACTGCAGAAAGTCAGATGTTGCTGCAAAAATGGCAAGAAAAAGGCAATTAACAATAGAAGAGAGACAGAGCATCGTAACACTTAAAAATGTAGCACTTTCTTACAGACAAATTGCAAAGAAAGTCAAGGTGTCAGTGAGTACAGTTTTCTTCACCATCTAAAGGCACTCAGAAACTGAGGGAAACTCTGACAGGAAGAGGTCTTCAGACCCAAAGCCACAACTAAACCAGAGGACAAGTTTCTGAGAGTAACAGTTTGTGTTAGCCCTGGCCACCAGACTGATTAGCGGGCTCTCGCTCTGTATTTGACTATGCCCTGGTGACCGCAGTGGAGCGGGTCCAAGATCTTCTGTCTCATGCTTTGGGGAATAACAAGTCTCTGCCCTCTGAGCAGTAGTTCACCTGCCAGAGTTGATGTTTCCCTTCTCAGGCCAGTATGCTCTAAGCTCTGGAGCTAGAACATGTTTCTCCGGCCACTCTGTCTTATAGTACTGTATGAGTTTAGCACAAACTGGGCCTGGGTGGTGTCTCAGCTGGATCACTTCCAGTCTTGGCTCTGCAGCTGGAAGACTTTGAATGATAGCATCCACAAACACTTTCACCTCTGTCTCGTTATTGAGTTCCTCCTGTGTTAACATATGTTTCACTGGTGCCCTTGACAGTGTGTCTGCTGTTACTAAGGGCTTACCAGGAACATGTACAATGTCAAATGTGAACTTCATTAGTCTTAAACGAAACCTCAGAACTCTGGGTGGATGCTCGTCCAGAGCTTTTGTACTGAACAGAGGCACCAGGGGCTTGTGGTCAGTCTCCAACTTGAATCTGAGTCCATGAATGTAGGGCGTCAGACGTTCACATACCCATGTAACTGCCAAAGCCCCTTCCTCTATTTGTACGCAGTGTTTCTCAGCCTCTGTTAAACCTTGAGATGAACACTACTGGCTTCCATGTCCCATCCAGCTGTTCTTGTGCAAGAACAGCGCCGAGCCCGTAGGACAAGGCATCAGCCGCCCCACACATCTCTGCCACTAGTGGGTAGGGTGTGAGAATGTGTAGTCAGTATTTAGTTTCTGAAAAGCCTCCTTCTGTGGAGTTCCCCAGCGCCATTCCTTCTTTTCATTAAGTCCTTTAATGGTTTTGAGTATGATGTAAGATGAGGAAGGAACTTTCCTAAGTAGTTGGCCATGCCCAATACTCTCCCCAAGCCTTCTGCATCACTTGGTTCAGGCATCTCCATGATAGCTATGACTTTGTTTGGGTCTTGAGTCACGCCTTCTGCTGTGACACAATGACCTACAAACAAGATTCTGTCTTGAAAAATTCACATTTTTCGTTCAGAGTCAGTCCTTCCTTACTGAGCCTCTGTAGGACTTACTGAATTTTCCCTGGCCGTGTCTTTGGTGCCATGACCATGCCTGTGCCCCAGGGTGTGGGTTGTGTCACTCTGGAGATCACTCCCATTCCCTCCATATGTTCAAGCTCTGTTATTACTTTGTTACGCAAAGAAAGGGGCACGGTGTTGACAGGGCATGGGGACAGCTCCTGGCTCGATTTTGTGGGGCTCCTTTAATTTCCTTTTTTTTTTTTCCTTTAATAGTCCTTTTTTGTGACACCTCCTGCACTCTGCTTCACGTGCTGGGCACTCTGTCCTTGTGTGTTTCTTTAACTGTCCACATCTGCCATACTCATGTGTCTTGGTGTCTGTTTTGTCTTTTACTGCTTTATATGTCTTTGGGAACTTCTTGTGTATTGCCTCTACCTGTCCCGGTTGCCGTTCAACTCCTCTGAGGACAGGCCGTTGTCTTTTTATTGCTTCACTTTGTCTTACACGTGTCATTGTTTTTCCGAAGGTTAAGTCAGCAATTAACTGAAAGCTCTCAGACAGTTTAGCTTCTCTTATGTCCGCAACTATGCGATCCCTTATGAGCTCCTCTCTCAAAACACCAAACTCACAATGCTCTGCTAACGTGTGCACTGCTGTAATGAAGGACTCCATGGTCTCTCCGGGCTCCTGGCACCTCCGGTTGAAGCGTGCCCTTTCAAAAATGACATTCCTCTTGCTAACACAATGTGCCGTGAAAGCAGCTGTTACCGCATCATACGACTTTTTCTGGGCGTATGTCTGGGGCAAGACGTTAAGAATGTCCTCCGCATTGTCACAGGCAGCATACATGAAGCTGTTCACTTGAAACTTTTGAGACTGTACATCAAATCCCGATGCTATCCTGTAGTGCTCAAACCGCTTCAGCCATTTCGGCCACTCGCTAACTTTGGTGAAGTCAAACTTGCCTGGCGCCGTTAGCTGAGGCACAGCAGCTCCGCCGTCTTGTCTTTGTGCCGAGACTGCGTCCTGCTCACTCATTATTGTCTCATTTTACTTTTGACACCATGTTAGTTAGCTGTACCTCGCTTAACGTTGAATTAGAAACATAGACAACTCCCGTGACATTAATAACAACCGTCTTTTATTTCAGCTCATCCTCCTGAAGCTCGAGTTCTGTGGCTACTCTATCGGAGATATGCTTCCTTTTCAGTCTAATCCTAGGCATTGAGTTATTACATTTAGTTGGCATCAGAGGGCTTGATCTCTTTGAGCAAAACACAGAGCTAACCCAAAAGTCATGAGGTACCCTAGCCCTATACTTATGACTAATAAGGTGTCTGGCGTTGACCAATCATAGGCTATGGGCTGAGAGAGGGTCTGCTCGTATGACGTAATTTCTTTCAACGCATCATCAACGGGAGTCAGATCAATGGTTTAGGTATCCTCATATTGTAGTTGTGTAATGGTAGAAGGGTCTAGCTGTAGCGTGTGCTTGCTGAAGAATTCGGGCAGTTCCAAATCAGTTTCAAATTGGTCAGGGTTCAGGTGGTACAGGGCGATGTCATCTACATGGAGAATAGCATTCGGGGGGACCTCTACCCACAGGGTCTGATCCGGCAGCGACACACGGGTTGCAGTATTATGCTGGTCGTAAGTTAGGGTAGCTGAGGTTACCAACCACCGGTAAGTGTTGACCAACCACCGGTGGCCAACCCTTTCAACCTGAGTGATAGTCTGGGACCTCGGGGTTGCCATCGTAGGACATCACGCATTTGTCGCCATAGGTTTCAGACCACAAGTACCATTGGTGCTATCACGGATGAATGTTTTGCTAGGACACAAGTAATGGATTTCTTTGGTGAGAGTGCACATTTTAAGGTTTGGGGCTAAGTAAAACTCAGGGTCACTGTCATGGTAAGAGACCACAGATGGAGTGTTTAACTTGAGGTGTGCCTCACCCCACCGGAATACAATATTCACTACATCCGTCAGCCTGTAGATGTTTTCTGAAGTGATAATAGGTAAATTAACGATAAACACAATCTCCCGATCTTCAGGGTTAACGAAGAGGGGAACTGCGCTAGTATAGGCGCTAGGGTATAGGCGAGATGGGCTTGAAGGGGTGTGACTGTTTTGCGTGTTGCTGTGGTTAACAAGTCCTGAACTAGTGACAAAGGCTCCAGATATGGGGGAATTCTTCCCATGGCCAGGTTGTCTACCGAGGAGCTAATTTCTCGTAACATGTCTGACATGAGCATGTTCACTAATTGTATATGTTTGTAATCCACTTGGACCACGGACAACAGAGTTCAACACACGGAGTGTTTTGTTTAGGACCTCGCTGTGCGTATAAACCATGAGGACGGAGCCTATGATGGTCTGGCCGATCATCTGGTTCAGTTGGTTCTGCTGTTGATAGATCTGAGCCCTGATAGTCGGAATTTCAGCTTCTAGTTTGTTCACGTGACGTCTTACAGTTGAGAGTGTTACCGTATTGACTGAGGAGAGCCCGATGTTAAACAGGGAACCTGCAACGGAGGCTGCAGTCAGCAAAGCGCCAATGAACCTTTTAGACCTCTTCCGGGACCCATTCAGCTCTGATTGGGTGACTATAAATTTCTGGAGCTGGTCTAACATGTGGGTGATGTCTGCTTCTGCATGACTCACCCCTCCCGGCTCCAGTGCGTGTCAGCCCAACTGGTTAGTTTGGCAGTCACTGCGATGTTTTTCTGACACACATTCTTTGGGTTCAGCCTGACAAACACCTTTTGCGTGTGCAGTTGACAGTTGGTGATTAGGAGGCCGGGTTGTTGTTTTAAGACAATCCCGGAGTCTGGTCCAGCCTCTATCATGTTGAAGGTCGCTCAGGAACACGAACAGCCTGAGGAGGAAGTTGTGGTTCATGAGGAAGTATGGGGTGGTCTGGGCTGTATCATTTGGTGCTGGGAGACATTCTACCCATTTTGTGAATGCACAGACCACTGTCAGGGAGTATTTGTTTCCTCTGGCTGTTTTGTGAGAGGTCCTACCCAATCAATCTGTAGGTCTGACCAAGAAAAGGCAATGCTTTTCCATTGTAGGGGTGCTCAGTGTAGAGGTTTGCCGGTTGGAATTGGCAGCACACCAGGCACCCCTTAATGTAGTCTGCTACATCTTTTGCCATGTGAGGCCAGTAAGCCACCTGCTGAAGTGCTTTGAGGGTGGCCTTGTTACTATTGTGTCCCGCACATGGGGCGTCATGGACGTATGTTAGCAATGGTGCGCATCACTAACTCCAAGGCTGCATCTGCCAGCGCTCCTGAGCCCTCTCGTCCAACAATGGTATGCAGCACACATGTGATGTAGCCTGGATATCAAAAATGGCTTATGGTATGCTGGTACTCCAGTCGCATTAAAATTGCACCTGGTGTGCTAGTCTGAACAACAGACTTGAGTGGTTGGCTAGAATCTAGCGTCACCTGCTGGTGGGAAAAGGTTTGTAATTTAGGAATACCAGCAGAACGCTATACCATTGGAGAACACGGACTTACCACCCCAGTTGTAGCGATTTTCCATCTGCCACTTCTTAGTGTCTGTGTTGTTGGAGAAATGTGTATAATAATTTCAGTTCATAACCAGTGGTATGGTACTGGGGTCTTTTACTTAAATAAACATAGTTATACTTCAGTGTAAAAATACTCTGTTTTCATTCAGATTTACTGGACCAAATTAACTGGGTTTTCATCTTTGATGCATCAGTGTGTTTTTCACTCACTCATTTGAACTACTCTGCACACTGACAGGCAGTGGTGGCGGGCAGTTTATTTTTTGTACAAGGTAATTGACATTCTAAAAATTGTATTGTATTGGGCAAAAAAATCATGACATGAAATGCTGTAGTTAAGTTTAAATACCTCAAAGGTATACTTGAGTAAATGTAATAAGATGTATACATTCCACCACTATGTGAAACAGTATCAAGTTGTGACACTTGTTTATTTTTACAGAAACTTCCACTTATTGACGAGTTGATGCTCTTCCTGATGCACCTGTCAGTGGGCCTGCCTCGCTGGGATCTAGCACAACAGTTTGACATTCACCGCACTACAGCCAGCAGGATTATTGCTACTTGGACACAAGTCCTCTACAACCTGCTTGAAAGTCAACGTCTTTGGATTCCAAGTGAAGCTGTAAGAGCTCACCTTCCACCTGAGTTCTCTGCTTTCTCAGACACACAAGTAATACTTGACTGCACTGAAATATTCTGCCAAACTCCATTTTCTCTTCTGTTACAAAGTGAGGTGTTTTCCACCTACAAATCTCACTGTACATTCAAGGCCATGATTGGCATGGCACTCCATGGTGCCATCACATCACCCAAACGAGTGAGGAGAATGTCAAGTAAACGCAATCCATTGCACATCTGAGGGTCCACATGGAGAGATGTATTAGGAGGGTGAAGGAGAACAAACTTTTTGACAAACCCATACAACATCCTGTGTGTGGAAGCATTGAGGAGCTGTTCAGTGTAGCTTGCGACCTGGTCAACTACCAAAATGGGACATTGGTAAAGGCATGGGCAGTTGGACTGATTTACAACTGTTTTATTGTAGTATAGCAATTAAGTACTTTTGTATAATTTGTTTCACCAAATCTGTTGATTTTACATGTTTTTGATTTTTAATATCTGAGATAAACTTAAGGATGAAATGTTTCTCGATGAATTGAGTTTCAAATTCTCACTGTATGTATGTTTGTCGATGTACTTTAAGTGTGTGACCTTCCTTTACAGGAAACAATAATGAAATATTAAGCTAATTCTGCAAATTGTAAATAGCTTAGAGTAAATATACTTGTTATTACCATGGATCAATAAATAGCCCTTTACTTCAATTTTCAAACTAAATTCTAAACACATATTACCAGACGGGCAGTTACACATTACAAAAAAAGTAAGCTTGGATTCTGCAATATTTCCTCAATCTTTATTTATATAGCACCAGTTCCTAACAAGCGTTATCTCAGGACACCTTACAATAGAACATGCTTGAGCCAAATTCTTCATTTTATAGATACACATATATACAAATACATTCAATTAATATACACTGCCCGGCCAAAAAAAAAGTCGCCACCGAAAAACAGGGTCACACACTCTAATATTTCATTGAACTGCCTTTAGCTTTGATTAAAGCACAAATTTGCTGTGGCATTGTTTCAATAAGCTTCTGCAATGTCACAAGATTTGTCACAGATCATAGCACTGCCCCCACAGGCTTGGACAGTAGGCACTAGGCATGATGGGTGCATCACTTCACCTGCCTCTCTTCTTACCCTGATGCTCCCATCACTCTGGAACAGGGTAAATCTGGACTCATCAGACCACATGACCTTCCTCCAGTCCTCCAGAGTCCAATCTTTATGCTCCCTAGCAAAGTGAAGCCTTTTTTTTCCAGTAAGCCTTACTGATTAGTGGTTTTCTTAAGGCTACACAGCTGTTCAGTCCCAATCCCTTGAGTTCCCCTCACATTGTGTGTGTGAAAATGCTCTTACTTTCACTATTGAACATACCCCTGAGTTCTACTGTCGTTTTTCTTCTATTTGATTTGGTCAAACGTTTTAGTGGTCACCGATCACGATCATGCAGGATTTTTTTCGATCACATTTCTTCCTCGAAGACGATGCTTCCCCACTATCCTTCCAGTTTTTAATAATGCGTTGGACAGTTCTTAACCCAAGTTTAGTAGTTTCTGCAATCTCCTTAGATGTTTTCTCTGCTTGATGCATGCCAATGATTTGACCCTTCATAAACAGACTAACATCTTTTCCATGAACACAGGATGTGTCTTTGGACATGGTTGTTTAAAAAATGAGAAGCTACTCATTGCATCAGCTGGGGTTAAATAACTTGTTGCCAGCTGAAAGATAATCACACGTTGCTTAGTTAAATCCAGGTGGTGACTTTTTTTTTGGCCAGGCAGTGTATGTACAAATTTTATATACACATACATACATCCAGAGATGTATCCATCCAGGCAGAGACAAAGGGACTAAAATCACATATTTCTCTGCTAAAGCAGGCTCAGTCAATCAATTTTTTATTTATATAGCACCATATTTGTTGAATATAAATTTATTTAAGGTTAGCCCCTTGAGATATGGAATCATTTTCAAGAGAGATCTCATGTCTATATGGTTGTAAAGATAGTTACTATGGATATATAATCAATAACAACTGTGGAGAGTTCAGCCTAATATTAACATTAATATCTATAATAATACAATCTGGCAAGGACTGATGTTGATTAATACGGCAGCATCTAGTTGAACTAATATAAAATGGGTTTAACTGGTCTAAAAGTATGAATTTATTTTAAATGATGTCATTTATGTGATCAAGGCATAGTTTCAAAAGGAAAAACGGCAACAAATGAAATATTTTTCTTTTCATCTCATTGAAACTATGAGGTAAAAATAGAAGAATAAGTAATCACCCTTCTCCCTAATGGTTTTAAAGACATCATAGTCCCTGTAGATATGCTGTATAAGAATATCATCTTCTGGAGTCCCGTGAGGAGGACCTCGGAAATGGCAGCGCTTTAGTCTCACTGAACTTGGGTGAAGTTAGAAAGATAACTATGTTGTTGTATTGATGAGCCATTGACCCGCAAAGTCCGAATCTGTGAATTTCTAACTTTACCCAAGTGGAAAACGGTGGAAAGCACAAGGAAAAAGACAGGGCGGATAGCAACTCAAGAGATTGAAGTTTCAGGTGACAGTGACATGGACCTGCAGGCAAAGAGCAGGAAGATTGAAGGTAGCAATAACGAGGAGGAATTTAAAGTAATGTTTAAGATCATAGATGCAGGAATGGGTATTGGAGTTGTTAGCCCCCTGAAACTGTCAAGTGTGATTAAATGAGAACTCGGAGAGGTCCACCATGCTAAAACATAAGCAAATGGGATGTTGCTGGTGTTTTGTAAGTCAGCAGAGCAGCAAGCTAAAGCTAGTAAAATTAACAGCTTTGGTGGGAAGAATGTGGAGAGCTGTATGGTATGGGTATAAAAGGGGTGATTTACAATGAGGCAAAAGACATCTCAGAAGAAGAGCTTAAGGCCAACTTAAAGGGAGGAAGAGTGATTAAAGCAACTCGCATGGGGAAAAGTTTCAGAGAGGGGCGAGGAAGCTCAGCTGTGCTGCCGACGTTTCAGGGGAAAGAGCTACCAGAAAGGTTATGCTGGGTTACCTGTGCTTCACAGTTAAAGCATATGAAAGACCACCTTTGAGATGTTTCAAATGTCAGCGGTTTGGGCATGTTGCCGCAGTGTGCAGGGGAAAATGCAGATGTGGGGAGTGTGGGGAGGATCATGACATTAAAGAGTATAATGGTCTTGTCAAGAGCTGCAATTGTGGTGGAAGTCACATGGCAGGGTTTTGGGGATGCCCTCATCGTGAAAAGGCTGAGGATCTTATATGCAGAGGCACTGAGGAGAATCCAGGGAGCAGATAATAGCAGCCAGGCAGTAAGGCCAGTGAGACAACAAATGCCCCGGTGGCAGTCCCAGAAGACTCTATAATGATTAAAAAGTGTGAATTGCTTGCCTTCTTCTCTGAAAAAGTGTGATGCATTAAAGAGGTGGCAAAAAACAGGTCAGATGTTGCAAGGGAAGCTGTGGTAGTGGCAAATAAATTCCTTGGCAACATCTCTCCTGAAACCCTATACAAGTTAATTCATTTAGGATTAACTGAAAGCCAGCAGCAAACTAGGAGCCAGAATAAAGACAATTCACATGAGGAGTGTTTATTTTCAGATGGGAATGAAATGGATCATTAAATTCTGGTTTGTGTTTACATCCTGCAGTGGAATGGTAGGAGTCTGGTAGCCAATGGGCAGGAACTACAACGGTTTGTTGATGCATTTAAAGATAAACCTGATTTAGTTTAAGTACAGGAGACCTGGCTGAAGCCATGCTTAGATTTTGTAATCCCAGGGTACGAAAGTGTGAGAGCAGATAGAGCAAATAGAGCTGGGGGTGGTTGTGCCACGTTCATAAAAAAAAGGCATGCAGTTCAAGAAAATAGAGATTAATTCAGAGATTGAGTGTGTTGCTGTAAAGGTATGGTCAACTCAAGGGAGGATCAGTGTTATTAATCTCTACAACCCCGGAGTACAACTGTAAGGATCAAGGCTCAGAGTGGGGAGAACACAAATGCAAAACACCAAGTCAGACTCACAAAAGGCAAGAAGATTTATTGGCTAACAAAGTTCTGTACACAGGTAATCAATCAGTGTGGCAAACAAATCCAAAAACTCACAAGGCAGGGAATTAGGGTCCAAAAAGGGCTAGCAAAAGGTTGGTCACAAAAAAGGCTAGGAGGTCCAGGCAAACAAATTTGAAAAGACGTGAGGCAAAAATCAGGGTCAGGAAACAGGCTATAACAAACACGATGGAGCTATACAAGAAAACGCTGGAACAAGACAAAAGAGTACTACGATCTGGCAACAAGACAGGGGAAGACATGAGGTTTAAATACAAGAGGTGATTGGGAGTGATGGGACACAGCTGGGGAAGAACAATCAGGGATCAGGTGTAACAGCACCAAACAGAGAAGCAAAACCTACAGAGACAAGGAGAGAGGAGTGAATTTTCAAAATAAAACAGGACGCACATGACAACACACGGAAAAAGAAACAAAACGGGTAACTTAACTAAAGAAAAGAGCAGGATCATGACAACAACTGGGAGCTGAGCAACTTGAAGACCTGATGGGCACCATAGAGAGACCTGTAATTTGGGTTGGGGACTTTAACGTGCACAGTGTAGTCTGGGGGAGTGACATACAAGACAAAAATTGAGCTGTATTGGAAGATCTTATAGATAAGCAGTCCTAAACGATGGGACGCCAACATGGTTCCAAGTAAGCCGAGGAGCAAAGTAATGTATAGACTTAACTTTTGCATCAACTGAGCTTGCCTTAGTAGGAGAATGGGATGTAATGGATAGGTACACAATGGGAAGCGATCATGCTCCAATCCTAAGCAGGTTTGGTAAGGAATTAATAAAAGAGCAAATGACCAGGCCAGAGAGCTATAGCTACTCAAGAGCTTCTTTCAAAGTAAGGACTCAGGAGGAGGTGGGGGGTGTCAGTGATAACAGCATAGACAGATGGAATAGGTCAATGTGCAAAATGTTGACAAAGGGGGCTGATGAGTGTATCCTAAAATCATGCGGTCCAAAAGAACAACAGATTGTGCCATGGTGGAATGATGCATGTAACCATGTCATCCGCACCCGAAATAAAGCCTATAGGAGATTAAGGAAAAGCCCCACTGAAAGCAACGCAATCGAGTATAAGAAGTGCAGAGCTAGAGCCAGAAGGGTCATAAAAGACACTAAAAGAGAGAGCTGGCAGAAATTCTGCAGTGCCTTAGGACCACAAACTGAAGTGAGGAAGTTATGGGCAGTGGTTCATAAGATGGCAGGAGTGTATAGGGCATCAACAGTGCCAGTTCTGATGCAGGATGGAAAGGAGGCCAAACCAAGGCAGACATGCTAGTTAAAGCTTTTCAAGCAGTACATAGCTCAGAAAACAAAAGCACTATGAACAAAAGTAAAAGAGAAGAGAAACTCAGAGAAGAAAGCTTCAAGTTCTTATTTCTAATATTCTGTTCGATGTCTCACTATGGGATGCACGCCCCGCTTCAGACCTCAGAAGAATTAATCTCATTACGCCAATCCTGATTTGCTGGTGAAACGTGACTGTCCGCCCTAGGTAGTTCCACCTACCTTGAATAGTTCATGCGGACGGCACCACGTCATTCAAACACCTCTTCTCACTCTGAGCATATCTCGCATTCGGGGCTATCTAGCTTAACTGTCCAAAGACGGATCTTATTTAGCTTCCGTCACCGAGCGCTACCTAGATTTGGAGTTTTTCTCTTGTTGGTCACACCAGGTCTATTTCTGTGTTTCGCCTCCCCACGGCTTGGTTAAGACTATCGTCGACGCCCCACCACGGCTTTTCGAGTTCCGAGTGTTAGCACACCAGCTAATCTCTCGGCTTCTTCTCGGTTAGCACACCAGCTAACTGCCTCTAATCCCTGCCAGCACACCAGCTCGCGAGGAATGGAGGCTGGAACTCCTCACACCAGAGGACAAGGAGACTCTGGGGCCCGCCCCTGTCGCCGCAGGAATAAGATATCGAGCAAGGATCCACACCAGGTCTGCTCGGCTGCCTAGGGCTGGAACACGCCCGGCTGGCTAGCACCATTAAAGTCTCCACAGACGGCTAGCCCGCCAGGCTAGCTTGTCTGGACAGGACCCCTTTCTCCCTTCCAACGGCGCCGCCGTCAAAGGCGAAGAGGAGAGGGGGGCCATTGCTGTGGCAGCACCGGAGGCTAGCTCCAGCTGGGGCTCCTAGCTCGGCTGCACAGCCCACGGCCTACGTCGCCTCTCGGGATGGAAATGAGAGCAGCACTCCAGCTTCTCCTCTCCCCAGCTTCGGACATGCTCGACGTGTGTAAACGCGCTGCAGCCCGGCTGGCTATCCCCTGGCCCGCTATCGTAGCTGAGACCTCCAGGTCCCGCTACGAAGGGAAGAAGCCCGTCTTCCCCGAACTGCTAGATGAGGTAACGCGCTCGTGGAGGGAGCGTCCTTACAGCAGTAGGAGCCCGATCCCCGGTGCCTCCTCCCTCGGCTGCGAGGAGATGGAGAGCCGGGGTCTGCTCCGCATGCCTCCTATGGAGCCACTCGTTGCAGCGCACCTTCACCCGGGCCTGTCAGCGGTGTCCTCCAGGAGCCCCAGCCTGCCGTCCAAATCTGATCGTTTTCAGTCAGCCCTGACTGAGAAGGCTTACAAGGCGACGGCGCTTTCTGTCAGAGCGCTCAATGTCCTCTCCTGCTCATGGCTTATCAGGCTGAGTTATGCGAGAATTTTCCTCAACAGCCGAAGCCACAGCTCGCCCCGGCTCCCCCGCCTGGTCGGTCCGGCTGGCCCAATAAATCCGCGGCCCTGTTAGCAGCTCTGCCGGCACAGCCCGCGCAGCCTGTCTACAACCAGGCCAGGAAGAAGAAGAGAGCGGCCTGACCTCTTTCGGTGATGCAGCTGGATGTTCCCCGTTCACCAGCTCCATCCTGTTCGGCATTTCAGCGTGCGTCCGGAGGCCTCACCACGCCCCGTCTCCCGGTTGCCACAGGCCTCTGCCAGAGCGACCCAGGAGAAGCGACTTTTGACGGAAGAGGTTCAGCTGTTGCTCCCCTCTCATGTCCACAAGCACGCACAAACACACATATTTTCAGAGAGAAAATAAAAAGTGTCCCGCTGTCGCATCCAGGCCGAGGGCCGAGGGCGCAGCAATAAATGCCAAACAAAATGTCAGAATAAACAGCACGGTGGCAACACCCGCTGTCCCCCGCCGACGGAAGCCACGGCTTTCCCCCAGGCGCGGGGTGTGTCGGCCCGGCCGCTGCTTTGCCCTTACCGGCAGGAAAGCACAGCGGCACCGGCGGGCCATGGCACTGCTCTACCACGAGAAGGCACCACCGCACCGCGGCTGGAGCTTCTCATGGTGGAGAGGCTGTGAGACACACACACCCTCTCCCCCAGATGGGAGAAATGTGTTACGCTCACAGCCTCACCCTGAGTGTTAATAACGAACGTGAGGAGATACAGGCTGCAGTTCGCCGCTGTTCTCCCGCGATTCGTCCGGTATAATACACTCCCAGGCTCAGGGAGGAGTCAGCTCGTGTTTTACAGGAGGAATAAGCCTCTCACTGTTAAACAAAGCAGCAATATGTGTCGTACCTCCCGCAGAGTCTCAGAGCGGTTTTACTCCAGGTATTTTCTGGTCCCCAAACGGGGGGGGAGCGGAATTCGCCCTATCCTGGATGTACGTGCTCTAAACAAATATCTCAGGAAATACAAGCTCAGGATGCTGACACACTCATCCCTGCTGCGTCTGGTGCGACAGAGAGACTGTTCACTTCTGTCGATCTGAAAGACGCGTATTTCCATATCCCAATATACCTCCTCACAGAAAGTATCTGAGATTTGCTTTCAGAGGGATATGTTACCAGTACAAAGTGCTCCCTTTCGGTCTCTCTCTGAGCCCGAGGGTGTTTGTACGGTGCACAGAAGCGGCAATAGCCCCGCTGAGACAGCAGGGCATCCACTTGGCCACATATCTGGACGATTGGCTGCTGTTGGCACAATCGGGATGTGAGGATGATTTTGAAGCCCAACCCGGCCTTTGTGCCTAAGGTGGTGGGCTCATGTTCTCCTATTGACCTTGTGGCTTTTGCTGCCTCACCAGGTGAGCAGCAGTTGCATGCGTTATGTCCAGTCCGTGCAGTGCGCACTTACATGGATAGGACGAGGGGTGTCAGGAGGAGTGATCAGCTGTTCGTCTCCTGGGCTAACCCTCATAAGGGAAAACCTGTCACAAAGCAGTGTCTATCCCACTGGGTGGTGGAGGCGATTGCTTTTGCTTATATGAGTCGGGGTTTACAACCACCTGTGGATATGCGAGCGCACTCGACTTGGGGCTTGGCTGCTTCCTGGGCCTTAATCAGGGGAGTTTCTGTTCAGGACATTTGTGCTGCGGCGAGTTGGTCCTCGCCTCTCACTTTTGTTCGTTTCTATATGCTGGACGTGTCTGCTCCGTGCATGGCACGAGTGGTTTTGCAGTCCTAATTGGAACAGAGTATTTTTTCCCTGTGGGCTGGTGGACGCCCGATAAGCTTGTCTGGCAATACGGGAGCAACCATATCCCATAGTAAGACATCGAACGGAATATTAGGAAAGAGAACTTTAGGTTATTTACATAACCCCGGTTCTCTGAGTAATATGAGTGAGATGTCTCACCAGACAACCCTTCTTGCTTGGGCGGGTGAGAAGAGGTGGTTATCTTGAATGATGTGGTGCTGTCCGCTTGAACTATTTAAGGTAGGCAGTACTACCTGGGACGGACGGACACGTTTCACCAGCCAATCAGGATTGGCGTAATGAGATTAATTCTTCTGAGGTCTGCAGCGGGGCGTGCATCCCATAGTGAGACATTTCACTCATATTACTCAGAGAACCAGGGTTATGTAAATAACCTAAAGTAAGAACACAGTCATGACAATACAAGTGCAATAAATATTTTATTCTCACTGCAAGAGCTAAAGCTAGCTAGGAGGTAAAGACACAACACCTGGGAGGGATGGCTTGGGGTATCAGATATTTAAACACCTGGATGAGCTGGTGCTGGAAGAAGTACTTGCATTAATCCTTGTAGTATGGCGAGATTAACCTGACACTCCAGATGGATAGTTTCATATTGGAAATTTTTCACTAATCCATCTGGGAAGGAGCCGTTTGAAAATGTTTTCAGGGGCAGAACCTTCAAAAACAACAGCAGCTTGTGACTGGATGATCGTTCGGCTCGTCACACTCATCACAACCAACCACGACCAATCCACATCAAGCAACGCTGCTACGTATGATGTAGCATATGTAGCGGCTTCACGTAGCAGCTAACGGATAACAACAGTTAACAACAGTTCACGGCCATTAGCCAGTATGGCTAACGGCTACTTCCTTTCCTTTCCCGAGGATCGAACTCACGATTCCCTGGGCAAGAGGCAGTGACAGTGCCGCTGAGCCACAATGAGCATGGCTAACAATGGCTTACAACAGTTAGCCGCTACGGCTGTTAGCTGTTAGCTTAAACTACCTGAAGATTATTGTTTCACATTAAATTATACCACACAGATGTGGTACACTTATATGTGACACGAACCTCGTCAAAGATAATCCCTACCAAGTTTTCCCCGTAAACTTCTGAGGAGAGCATGAGTATGAGCTGGGTAACCATGACGACCACAGACTGACCGGCACGTCCGTGGATTGATTTCCACATTCTCTCCCAATTTCCCAGCAGTGATCCCTGGTCAGGAGAAGACCAAAAACATGACTCCTTGACAAGCTTCAAGTGACGTTCTTTCCTCCTCTTTTAAAGAATAAATTGAGTCCATTTCTGCCAAAAAAAGTGCAGATATTGAGACTGCTTCAGAAGCCATCATTATTTCCAAACATGCAGTCACTTCCTGTTGTCGTCACTTGCTCTGCTCCCGCAGCTCCCGCCTCTCTTCCCTGATTGGGCCGTGAAGATTCCAGCTGAGTGAAGTCGTTGGAGGCTGGCAAGACGGATATGCATGATTTCAGAATCAGGCAGGTCCGTCTGCTCTGCAAGGCTATGGCAAGATGGCAAGTTACCAAAGGAACGGAAGCACTCAACTATTGTTCCTATACAAAAACCTGGTAAACCAGCAAATGATCCTGTATTATGCTGCCCTTATTGCATTAACAGCGGTAGTGAGTAAAATAATGGAACACATGGATACAGATAGATTGGTGTACACTCTTGAGAGTGTACACCGATTGGTTTTAGGGCAGGACATCAGGAAGGCTCTAGCAAATAAAGAAGCTGAAGTGGGGATGTTCTTGGACATAGAGAAGGCATATGATATGCCGTGGAAAGAGGGGTTAGGTTTGAAGCTGTATGATGCTGGAATCAGAGGAAGAATGTTAAACTGGATAAATAATTTTTTGAGGGATCACACCATCCAAGTAAGGGTAGGTGGGGCTCTGTCCTCTGAAGAAGCAGTAACTAATGGAACTCCGCAGGGAAGTGTGATTAGCCCTATCTTATTTAATATCATTATCAATGACTTTTTTAGTAGAGTGGGTCAGGGATTTGGCGTGTCGCTGTTTGCAGATGAAGGAGCCATATGGAAGAGAGGGCCAAACCTGGATCACATTTATAAACAGCTGCAGCAAGCACTAGAACAAGTAGAGGCTTAAGTAGAGGCTTGAGCAGAGGAGTGGGGTTTTAAAATCTCTGTTGCAGAATCAAAGTATGTTGTCTTTGGGTATATGAGGAAATTTGGTGGCCATTGAAGAATATTTCTGAGATAATTTTATCATTTAGCACAGAATATAAACAAAAGGATGTTTTTTTTTTTTGCCCAAATTGTTAAAGTATTGCATTGGGTTAATAAGTTGACTAATGCTGAAATGGTACTAGGACTTTTTGTTCATAAGGATTTAAGTAAGAGCTAAAATGAGGAATGTGCCATCCTTGTGATTTCTGATGTCTTCTTAACAGGTTTAAGACTTAAAGAGGGGAGGTGTGGTGAGATGTACCTGCATACGAGTGGGATTGTGTGTTACTTGATGATGACGTCAGTGGTAAGCGACGACACTTGTATAGACTAGGCAGAGAGTTGTGAAGATACACTGCTGTTGGCTAGCTGGAAAATGCTAATAAATGTTCGATGTGCTGCACCCACCAGGACTTTACCACAAGCTGGCAACAGCTGGAATTGGGCATTGCCATGGGTTGCTCTATCTCTCCCATCCTGTTTGTCACAGCCTTCGAGATCATCCTCATAGGGGCAAGGAAGATGGTTGGGGGAGTGAAATTACCATCAGGGCAAAGACTTCCACCAGTGAGAGGCTAAATGGACGACATCACCACCATTCTCCAGACAGAAGCATGCACATTGAGACTGCTGAAGAGGATAGACGAGCTTGTGGGATGGGCAAGGATGAAGATCAAACCCTCCAAATCACGTAGTCTGTCCCTCAGGAAAGGGGTCAGAAGTGACCACACCATCTTTGTTGCAGGCAGTGAGGAGATCCCCTTGCTGGTAAACCAACCTGTCCGTAGCCTTGGTCGAACCTACACGGCAGAGCTCTCTGACAGGCAGATGGGGGAGACAGTGAGGAAACAGCTTGCAGATGGCCTGGTCAGGATCAATAGAGCCAGCTCCCGGGCAAATACAAAGTGTGGTGCTATCAGTTCATACTGTACCAACGGGTGATGTGGACTCTGAAGATGAGTCAGATCCCCTCCTCAGTGGTGAGCAAGAAGGACGGGCTGGCAAAATTGTACATCAGAAAGTGGCTGGGACTGCCGAGAAGCCTTTCGGAAGTAGGACTCTTTGGTAAAAACATGCTACAGCTGCCACTGTGATCCATCTGCGTGGGATACAGGCAGGAGAAGGCCCGCCTTGTGCTGGAGCTCAGGGAATCCACTGACCAGCTGGTGAGAGCAGCAGGAACCCAAGTAAGAACGGGTAGGAAGTGGAAAGCCCAGGAAGAGGTTGACAAGGCAATCAGCAGGCTGAAGCACCTTGAGGTCATCGGCAGAGTCCAGCAGGGTCGATCAGGCCTCGGAAGGGGCGACGCACCCCTGTTCTGGTCGAAGGCATCCAAGGAACAGCAGAGAGCCATGGTGGTGGCAGAAGTGGCAAGGGCTGAGCAGGAACGCCTCAACATCAAGGCAGTGCATCAGAGCCGGCAAGGAGGTTGGATGTCATGGTAAGGAGTGACTGACAGGCCCATGTCATGGTCTGATCTGTGGAAGATCCCTGAAGCCAGGCTCAGCTTCCTGATCAGGTCAACATAATACACCTTACCTTGTCTCCGAAACCTCCATCAATGGTACAGTGCTGAAGAGACCTGCCCCCTATGCAGCACTGTCAATGCAAGCCTTCAGCACATCCTTTTGGGCTGCAAGGCAGCGCTTTCACAAGGCCGGTACAGGTAGCGACACAACCTGGTGCTGAAGAAGCTAGCAGAGGTAGTGGAGTCATGCAGACAGGAGGCCAACAGCAGACCTTCGGCTCCAGCGATGCATGCTATCCAGTTTACCAGGGCAGGAGAGAACATCAATACCCCCTGCAGGAGGGATACCACAGGTCTCCTCTCATCCGGATGTGCATGGAACATGAGGGTCGACCTGGAAACCAGCTCCAGTTCCCCAGGGAGATTGTAGAAACATCGCTCCGGCCAGACCTGGTAGTGTGGTCGGAAGCTTGCAAGACCGTCCTGCTGGTGGAGCTCACCGTGCCATGGCAGGAGAGCTTGGAAGCTGCCCACAAGCGAAAGCACGCTACATATGCAGAACAGGCAGCGGAGTGCAGGGAGGCTGAGCAGTGATGGAAAACCATCACCTGCCCTGTTGAGGTGGGGTGCAGGGGCTTTGTAGGAGCCCCAACAGCTCACCTACTCCACGACGTGGGGTAGGTGAGCAAAGAAGTGGTGCATCGGAAAGCCATTAAAGAACTGGCTGGGGAGGCGGAGAAAGGCAGCTTCTGGCTGTGGTCAAGGAGGAAGCACAGGAGTTGGGGGCCAAACGACACCTAGGGCATCAGCAGGGGGTAGTAGGGAGAGATCCCTGCCATCGCTCCACCACCAGGAGATGTACTGGGGTTAAAGGAGCGAAACGTCAATGACTGGTGGTCCCCAGCTGAAAGTCACTTAAACAATTGCCACAAAATCAAGGACGCATTTTTGTTGAATATATTTGATTAAATATATTAAGTAAAATATATGTGATTACAAAATCATTTATTACAGTGTAACACTATTAGGTATGTATATTACATTATTACATTAATATATATGTATATAACACTGTTCCATTATTATGTATGAGACTACTGTTACATTGTTATGTATGTTTATTATATTATTACTTTATTATGTATGTATATTTCATCATTAAATTATGTATGTATACTACATTATTACATTATTATGTATGTATATTAAATTATTATGTCATTTTTATGCATATTACATTATTATGTATGTATATTACATTATTATGTTATTATTTATGCATATTACATTATTACATTTTATGTATGTATATTACATTATTATTTATGTTTATTACATTATTAAATTATTATGTATGTATAATACATTATTACATTATTACAACTCACTGGAGAGTCACCACCTTAAACATGGAGGCACCATCCTTCCATCATGTGTTGTAATGTAAATTCTGAACCACTGTGCCTGTATATGCATTATTTACTCCTATAAACATATAAGTATTATAATACTACAGACCCATGCACCGTTCCCACAAAGTTCCTCTGTGTTGCATGTTATCAATGAATTTTATTATTGTAACATTAAATGTTAACATTTCAATAAGAAGGCATTCAATAAGATGATGTAAATTGTAACAATTTTATTTGTGAAAAACTACAAGCAAAATTCATAAATATGACATTTCTATTTGAAGTAAAGGGAAACAATCACTTTAGACCTTGAGCTCAGTCGTGCACATGCAAGAAACATGGATTTTTATTTTTCCTTTTTTTAATATAAACAGTACAAGCTTGACAAGGAACCATGATCCAATTAAGTGTTTGCATACATTTCCATACCCAGAACATAATTTGAACATTTCACAACTGTAAACAATGCAAAATTAGAAGGAAAAAAGGATTAAAGTGTGGATTCAAATGATTATATTTCCCCATAGTTTTTTTTAAACCTGGAAATTAATATTGACACACTGTACAGCACACTGCTATAAGAAAAAATATTTTTTTATACAATTGATTTATAATAATGGTTTGAATTATTAAGTCAGGAAATGAGCCTAGTGTTTTGGGGACAAACAAAGCTAAAAAAAAAAAAAAGTAACCATCTTTACACAGTAAATTAAGGTTACTGTATGCACACAAGAACAGAACTGCTTGCGTGAAAGAGAAACAGGAAAAAAGATTCCAGCTCCTATGCCACTTTTATAGTGTTTGTTAAATGTCTATTTACAGGAAATCATTTACATTATCAGCATAATAGGATTTTCCAATAATTTGATAAAGCTTTCTTGTTGGGGTACTCATTGAAGTGGACTCAGTTACAAATAAAAGAGGGAAGACCAGAAGCTGCCCTTCTGTTTTTCATGTTAGAGCCAACTGTCAAACGTTTGTGTTTCTGTATATGCACGTTAATTCTAAACTTGTATGTTATTAGTCACACAATTCAGTGTAAAAAAGGATGAAAATATGTCTTCATCTTTGTGACATGTTTATTACCACCACTAGAGACATCGTTATCTCTAGACACCGCCTCTAGGTGCTAGAAGCAGAAGAGCTGTGGAAGAATTTTGAACAAAATTTTGAAATCCACCAAACCATCTCCTAATACCCAAAGATGTGATTCAGCCTATGGTGTGAAGGTGAAAATGAAAGGTCTACTCACTGGACTGACAGTTTTCTGCCCTAAAATCAGTGATGCACAGAGACAATGGAGCAATAAGAACACCATTTACATGGATTATATTAATTTTATTAAGGTTGATATTCATCTCATACATACGGTAATTGCATTTTTCAAATTGTTATTTGTCTATGCATCATGTAAATATGAAATTCCTTTGGTCCTTCAACAATAAATAAAACTACAATATCATATACACATTTATTCTTTGTACATTTTTAACATTTAAAAGGGAACTGAATTGGTCTGGCATCAGTTATGGTGAAAATGAATTGAAACCCCTAAGCAGTTACCAGTGTTGTATAAATTGAACAACAAATCTTATTCTTTTTGATACTTGACATTTTTGCTGGAAATGCTGCAGAAATGGAATAATTGGATTAAAAGTCAATTATCAATCTGTGCTTATGGTTAGCATGTTTGTTTGTTTTCAAATTATGAAACTGACAATGCAGAGTTGTTTTAATGATAATAACACAAATTTGAATTCACAACAATTGGACACAACTGTTACTTTCAAGTTTGATATGGTTTTACCAAAGTAAAGTGTGGGTCTCCAACAGTAACCATAGAAAAGAATCAAGTGACTTCAGCCATGAAACTCAATATCTAAGCATGGAATGCAGAACATACCAACAGCTTTTAGTGTTTTACACAATAGCATACACGGTACAGTTAAGGACTTTAGATACTGTAGAAGAGATGTGCTATGGTATCCTAAACCCATTACAATTTAGTTGAAAAATTCAGATATGTGAACTTTAGTTGACACTGACACGTACAAAAGTAGAAGATGGATCTCAGAGGTCCCAATATTTTACGAGCAAGACAATGTTGTTGAGAAAAGTCAAAGAGAATATGATTTATCCAGCACATCAAGAAAATGGGTCTGCAAAACCAAAGATCTGCAAAACAGCTTCACAGTGTATCTAGCACCAGTGTGTATGAAGATATGGCAGTCTATTTTTAGTCCTGTCTGATATTTTTGTTTGTGAATTTAATAAAACACTGACGGGATGAACAATGAGCAGAGTAGCACAGCAAAGATTTAACATAAAATGGAAGAATATTTAAAGTATACAGAACAACAGTTAATAAATAAGGGTAATAAATGGTTTATGTCATTAGAAGATGTCCCCAAAGAAAAAATCTTTGGAAAAAAGTCAACTTGGCCTCAAAATCCTGTTCAAATATATAAAACATTACATACATCTGTCTGGTGCTACTGCAAGGCAGTTTGGGTTTCAAGGCGTTACTCCTTTCAGCCCAACTCTCCTCACACGTGCCACAGGTGTGCCGTGACAGAATTTTGCCGAGCATGCTGTGGTCTTCCTTACAGATGCACTGCTTCTCTCAGGGCAGCCAACTCCACTCAGCGTCCACAGCTGGCCATGGGATGGAGGCAGGGTCGTGATGGCAGAGGTCAAAATCTTGTCTTGCCCCTATGGAACCATGGTGTCCAGAAAAATGTGGAGGAGGAAAATGGTGCAGAATGAGGGTGGGGGGGCTTGGAGCTTCAGAATGACTCGTCCTGCCCCAAGGAGAGATCTCCTTTAGGTGTGGAGGCGCGTGAAGAACCCTTGTCCATGCTCTCTGAGCCGGAGCTCTGGTGATGCTGTTCAGAGCCCACGCTGGATGTGATGGTGGAGGAGGACGTGGAGGAGGAGCGGGTCTTCTCCTTAAAGTCTGTGATGATTACTGTCACATTCCCAACAGTGATCGCCAGCTGCTGTGCGGTGCTCCTGTCGATGTTCTTCAGTTTAGGTCTGATAGACACGAAAAGAACAAATAAAACAAGTTTACAATCAAATCTTCATCCAAATAAAGTCTCAGTAACACTGAGGGGCAGTGAAGAAGGAGCAGGTATAATGATTTACCAAACGCCCCTGGAGACACAGAAACAGTCTGAAAAGTGTGTGTCAGTGTGTATTCATGGGGAAGAGTCTTTAAAAAGCACTGTCTGTCTGTCATGAGGTGCATGAGACTGGACAGATGGTTTAACACACACCTGGACATGTAGGAGTTCTTGTTGTTGTTCTTGGTTGTTGATTTGCCTGAAAGTATGCTGTGTTTGTCACTGGGGGGGCTTTGATGGAGGTCTGATTTGGGTCTGGAAAAAACAGATGAAGTCAGGATAGGATCAGTCAGTTAACTTTAGGGGACAGAAGGCATTAGCACAGTCAGAGCAGTATGGTAAGGTAAAAAGGTCAAGAAGCTTTGTCCCCCGACAGCCCCAAACCCCTGGTGCTCTGAGGGCCAGTCCAAACACAACCACGCATACAACCAACACAAATGCCTGTTTCTCTAAATCCTATTTTCAATGACACTTTTATCTAAAATAATTAACAGAAATAAATGAAATTTATGCCAATCAAATTTTTAGTCTGATTCCCAGAAAATGAACAAAAACATGAACATAATTTTCTCTGGTGTAGTTTTGTTCCACATCATGCTATCCATGGTACCAGTTTTCATGTGATAAGAATATGAATGATGATATTCAAAAGGGCTGAAGCACCACGGAGTTTACCTCTTCTTCTCTGGTTAGAAGCTGACTGCACACAGCATGGCACACAAAACGCATCCATTTTTGTTCAAAAATATAAATAATAAGGCTGGTAAAACATGACTCAAATCAGAACCAGGCTAAAGTCCCTCCTCTCTTTTCCAACCTGCCACAACTTTGTGTGCACCAAGGTGTGTAGAGTGCACATAGAAACAAAACATTTTCATCTTGAAAACGTTCTCTGTAAAGACAGCATCATTTCAGTAATTGTGTCCGACCACATTAAAACACTGTAGTACACGTGCCAGGCCTGTAGGTGGTGCTGTAACACTGCTGAAGACAGACACCATAATCAGAGAAGAAGACATGGAGCATGAGCAAAGTAACCAAACTCTGTCGTCTGCTGTTCTCCGTGTCCTCTTGTTGCTCACAGTGGTCGTAGAGGAACAGAAGATTTTACTGTTAAAGCCAAAACAAGCTCAGGAGCCTCCACCGTATTCAGACATTGTTTCTGTTTCTGCTGGAGTTCACACATGTGGTTTAAGGGAGAGGCGGAGCTATGACATCATCGTTTCTCAAGCTATCATTATTCGTTTTGTACACGTGGAAATGCAAGGCTGGCGTTTTCAGATTTATCCGTTTTCGAGCACCTGAAACGGACGAAACACCTACATGATTAAAAGCTTGTGTGACGGCCCCTAGGAGGCTCTAATCTTTTAAAGTTTAAAAAAAATAAGAGACAAGGTTAGAGAAGGTAAGATCTCTGAAAAATATAAAACACCACAGAAAAGGACAGACATGAACGACATTAATAGATGAGAAAAGAGATAGCATGTTCACTGACCTGGTCTTTTTGCTGCTAGGCTTCTTTGTGACAAATGAGCTGAAGTCCTTCTCTGTGTCAAGCTTGTTTTCAATTGGCTGTTCCTTGTCACCCTTTTCCTTTACTGGAGTATCTTCGTCTGACCTCACTCTCTCTGGACGCTCTATTTCTGGGCGCTGTTCTCCATTGGTGGGATCTCCTTCGCCATCCGGGCGCTCCTTGTCTGTGCGCTCACTTCTCTCCCTCCGCTCCTTCTTAGCTGGGGGGGGCATTGGATACTGCTGAGCCACCTGCTGAGCAACAAGCTGGGAGTTGATCCTGGGTTTTCTGTAAAGCAGATCCAAAACACACACATGGATAAGCCTGGAGGTGGAGCCGTTCATGGCTCAGCACCAACACAGGGTCCGAGCCGGAATGAGTGTGGTCCGTCGTTCACGATCATCTATATTAATCACTCTGTTTATTCACTCATCCATCTATCTATATTAATCATTTTCCATTTATGTATTAATCTATCTATCTATCTTTCTATATTCATCATTTTCTGTTCATTTTTTCATTTTCTGTTCATTTTTTTCATTCAACTATCGATCTATCTATCTATCTATCTATCCAGTGGTGTAGTCTGGTTTATTCTAGTGGGTATAATCTGACATACTCTGATGGATGTTTGTTCTCTTAGGGCCTCCATACACTGAAGACATGTTTGCCACAGTTTTACCTGATTTATCCACCGTCCACTGAAAACAGCTCTGAGACCCACTTATGGGCCTCCACCCACAGGTTGAGAACCGCAGCACTAGTAGACTGTATTTGAAGCTTGATCCTTCAAAGATTGTTCTTATATCATGGTGAATAAGTGATGGAGGATACCTCAGGATGAATTTATCATTTAGAAAACAGTGAGTGAGTGAAAACAGCAGCTCAGAGCTGGACTGATGAAGAATGTTGAGTTTTGATTCATCAGAAAGCTGACTCGTCATTTTTTAAGTCTTTGTGTTCACTTAAACCGTCCACATGAGCTATCAAGACACCGTCTGAATTATAAAATCACACAAAGTGACTGATGATCCCTCACTGTCCCTGTGGTGCGCGTCTGTCTGCGTCTTTACGCTCACCGGCAGACGGAGGAGCGTGCACTCAAAGACGCTGATCGATTGAAAATCTCTCTTCTTCTTCAGCATTTCCTTCCTTTCTCTGCTCTGTGTGAAAGCGTTACTTAAATCAGTGAACGTTTTTTCATGTTATGTGCTGTTTAACTGAAGGCAGCGTTTGTTTTGTTGAATGTTTTTACGTGAATGATCAGACTGTGCAGGACAGAGAGGATGGCTTGCGTAGTGAGCAGTGCAAATAGTCAGACGACAGGACGGAGGAGGGTCAGAGGAGAAATGCATTTTAATGAATGTAATTAAACGATAGTGACATACTAGACTCTAAAATTGCACAAATTAGAGTAAGCTTTTTTATTTGATAAAAAGAACGCCTGTTAAACACCCTTTTGATTAAAATAAAAATCAAATAATGGATTTTTTTTTTGTGTTTAAATCTGCACTTGAATTTATGGGTGGGATCCTGTTGGCACGGCGGGACGCCGTCCCAAATAAACTATAGGGGAAACACTGGAGGGAGTTAAGCTGCGAGGCAAAGCTCTCAGTTTACCTCTCCATCTTTGTTCCTGGTCATGAGCTCTGGGTAATGACCAAAGAATGAGATTGTGGATACAAGCGGTTGAAATGAGATTGCTCAGGAGGGTGTCTGGACTCAGCCTTAGAGATAGGGTGAGGAGCTTGGACTTACGGGGAGAACTCAAATGAGAGCTGCAGCTCCTTCATATTGAAAGGAGTCAGTTAAGGTGATTTGGACATCCATTGAGGGCACCCAGTGGCACCTCCTGGTCACCTGTGGAGGTCATCCAGGCATGCCCAACTGGGAGAAGACCCCGGGCAGACCAAGAACCTGCGGGAGGAATTATATATCCCATCTGGCCTGGGAACACTTTGGAATCCCCCAGGGGGAGCTGGAATTGTGGCAGGGGAGAGGGAAGTCTGGGCTGACTTGCTTAGCTTGCTACCCGGCCCCTGATAAGTGATCAATGGATGGATAGATCCCAGAAAATAATTCACTCAGATCAAACCGCAGTGTTTCCCCTAGCTTTTTTGAGAGAGCGGGTGCCTGGGCCAGAATGAGAGTGGTCCATTGTTTGGGTCCTTGTAGGACCCTCTCCCCACAGAACCCCATTACCATAATTAATTAAAGTGTATTTTTATTTTCAGCCACATTACATTTGAATCACACGGTGACATTTTTGTTATCTGTCTCTTAATTTACTTCAGCATCTTTTTGTTTGGAGGTGAACATCCTTTTCTTTATACAGAAGTGAAGGGAGGGGCTACTGTTATCTATATCTCTGTTATCACTAAACAGTCTGTCTAACCTTGATTTTTGTAACCACGTGATGGGAGATATAATCAAAGTGATTATTTACAGACTAGAGATGTTCCGATACCATTTTCCCTCTCGAAACCGATACTGGTGCTGTGGGTATCGGCCGATACTGAGTACTGATCCGACACCAGTACGTTATAAAAAAAAAATCATACTACACCTACATGACTGTGATATCATTATAATTGTGGTAAGGCCTGGCTCAGGTTAAACCCTTTGTAAAACATGTATAAATACAGCAAATTCAAGCCATTTATTTTTAATTTTATTTTCAAATAGAACAGTATAAAAAAAGTATTGAAAATGCAATTTGACTAAATAAATCTAGGAATAATTATTAAAAAAACTTGAAGTGCAGCTACAATATTTTTTAAATAAAAGAGGCTTTTAAATACAACAGTATAAAAACAGTAGTACAACAGCAACTTAAATAAATAAAACTAGGAATATATTTTTTTAAATTAAAGTGCAGCCACAATATTGTAAAATGAAGGCATTTAAATAGAACAGTACAAAGACATGGGGCACACGTCAGTCACAGGTCATAAACCTGAAAACACAATAAAATGGGAAACCCAATTACAATATATTCTTTAAATAAATTGCCCAAAATAATGAAAAAAACAGAAGCCTGTACCATCATTTATAATCGTATTAAAGCCAGCGCAGAATAATAACATTGACTACATTACCCAGAATGCTTAGCGATAAAGGGAGCATACGCAAAGCGGCTCTCCACCATCCACCGTTGTGTTAAAAGAGGAAGCATATAATACAACACAAAGTACAATGCAATGCTATGCAATGAATTATGAACCAAATCACCGCTTACCCCCAATCACAGATTGCAAACACGCTGAGAGCTCCAACCAGCCAGTGTTACACCCATACGGCTAACATCGGTAGCAGAAGACGTGCATGCAGTCAGCTTTACCACGGACATTTGGAGCTCCGTGGTATCGGATGGTGCCTGGTATCCAGTACTCACCGATACCGATGCCAGCATTTTCAGCAGTATCGGAGCAATTTCGGATACTGGTATCGGAATCGGAACAACTCTATTACAGACGTGGAAAAAATTGTTGGTACCCTTCAGTTAAAGATAGAAAAACCCACAATGGTCACTGAAAAAACTTGAAACTGACAAAAGTAATAATAAATAAAAATTTACTGAAAATTAACTAATGAAAATCAGACATTGCTTTTGAATTGTGGTTCAACAGAATCAGTTTAAAAACAAACTAATGAAACTGGTCTGGACAAAAATGATGGTACCCCTAGAAAAGATTGAGAGTGATTTGACCATAGGGACATGTAAAGCTAAGGTGTGTCCTGTAATTAGCATCACAGGTGTCTTCAAACTTGTAATCAGTCAGTCTGCCTATTTAAAGGATGAAAAGTACTCACTGTGCTGTTTGGTATGGTGGTGTATACCACACTGAACATGGACCACAGAAAGCTAAGGAGAGAGTTGTCTCAGGAGATTAGAAAGAAAATTATAGACAAGCATGTTAAAGGTAAAGGCTACTGTGGGTTGCAAAAGTATTCATTCCCATGACCAAAACTCAATTTCTCGGCACAGATCAAAGGAAAAGTGTGTTTCACCTGTTTGCATGAAAGGAAATAGCACAAACACAACAATCCATCACTGTTTTTGTTCATAAGCAGATAGATTGCATAAGTCTGTATTTCATTGTTGCAAAAGTATTCACACCCTTGCACCGAAGTTGTTATTTTGAGTCGAAAATGATTGCACACCATAAACTATTGCATCACAGCGTCACAAGCCTGCATTTAGTCACCTGTGAGTCGTATAGGCCTGATTACCCCCTATAAAGTGTGCCCAATAGTCACCTGTCTACAGTTATCCCATGCTTGTCAGCAGACAACAGTCATGAAGTCCAAGGAGCTGTCAGAAGACCTCAGAAAGAAAGTTCTAGAGAAGCATAGAGATGGACAAAGCTATGCAGCCATCGCAAGTTCACTCAATGTGCCAAAAAGTACTGTTGCATCACTGGTCCAGAAGTGGAAGTGCCATGGTACCACTGTGAGCCTCTGAAGAACAGGGCGTCCCTGCAAGATCACGGCAAAAGGCAAGAGGAAACTGCTCAGGGAAGCCAGAACAAACCCCTCCGTAACTCTCAAAGACCTGAAGAAGTCTCTCCAGGTTGCTAGGACTAATGTACACAAGTCCACAATATCCCGCACTTTACACAAGGAAGGTCTCTATGGCCGTGTTGCAAAGAAGAAGCCATACCTGAAGAAACAACATCTCAAGGCTCGTTTGCAGTATGCTACCACACATCTGAAAGACACTCCAGCGATGTGGGAAAGAGTGATCTGGTCAGATGAAACGAAAATGGAACTTTTTGGCCTGAACACCAAGAAGTATGTTTGGCACAAAGCCAACACAGCTGATGATCTGGCTCATACCATCCTTACCGTGAAACATGGAGGTGGTAACATAATGCTACGGGGCTGTTTCTCTTCCTCCAGCCCTGGTGAGCTTGTCCGTGTACAAGGGACTATGGATAGTGAGAAATACATTGACATCCTGGAGAAGAGCCTCTTCAAGTCTGCAAAAAGCCTGAACCTTGGAAGGAGGTACACCTTTCAGCAGGATAATGATCCAAAACATACAACTCGAGTGACACAAGAATGGCTCAGGAAGAAGAAAGTGAAGGTTCTAGACTGGCCAAGTCAAAGCCCAGATCTCAACATAATAGAAAACCTGTGGCGGGTGTTGACTGTAAAGAAACACAACGTTCATTTGGCTCCGACAACTTTATTCATCCTCGAGATGACACAGACTGACAGAGACAACCTGACATCCGGCTGACTGCCCATATGCGAGCGCCCTCATGTGTATCCGCCACGTTACTGCAAGGATGACTCAATACATGTTTTTACCATAAAGAACATGGCACAAGATAATACATGTTAACAATCTCCCTGTACTTTAAACAAAAAAAAATAAAGAATCCTCCTTTTCTAACTTGCAAGTCTTTAACAAGAATGTACAAGGAGAGCATACACATTCAGTACTCAAGTGAAATCCTTAATACAAACCACATTAAACCAAGGTTCAACAACCTTTAAAACAATGTCCACAGACCTTCACTGAGTGCTTTCAGAAGCACCAGAGGTGATGCTCCTTTTTTTGTTAGACAGTCAGCAAGTTGTGATTTTGAGTCTGACCAGAGCACCCTTTTGATTTTCTTGTTTTCAATGAGCTCTTTTATGCTGCTTATGTCCAACCTCAGTCTTTTCTCTGTGACCTGTTTGGTTGACTTGAGAGCATCAAACAGGGAGTGATTGTCCGTCACACAAAACAGTGAGGGTGCATTTTGCTCAGCATGTCCAGTTGTGAGCTCAGAAAAGAGAGTTACTAAAAACATGGCATTGTCTATTCCATCTGACATAGCTAAGGTTTCACCTGCAAGTGTGCTTCGCACCACACGTCTTATCCTTTTGGACTGCCAACAGAGAGGGGAAAACTTCCCTCCCTCTCCCATTAGAGCAATCAAAGCCCCCCCTTGAGTGCCGCCATCAGGAAGGTTGCCAAGAGATGCGTCACTAAAAACGACCAAGTTTAGAGCAGCATTGTTACCCAAATGTTGAAACTTCAGAGTTACTCTTTCAGACTTAAGTTTATGGATGACTTTGTTGGCTTCATGAATAGTTTGAACTGTAGCATTTTTGGTGTTAGATGCCAAAGTACAAGCATCAAACATAACATCAGGCCTGGTCTGTTTAGCAACCCACAGAATTTGCCCTATCTTAGATTTGAGCTGCTCTTTTTCGGTTTCATTCAGGGGAGCATCTCTCTGTGTGGCACGTGCTGCTTGCATGTGAAGAGGTTGTAGGTTTTCAATGTAGCTGTGCTGATGTACCTGTACAACACCATCTACAGTGACAAAGTCGATTCCTACATAGGAGAAGTTTTCATGCTCCTCACGTCCAACAAGGAAAGTAGACTTTAGTTGAGGAACAACTTCTGTTGCAAAGTTTTGTGAGCCTGCCCAAAGAAAGTCATCCACATGGCATGCAAGTACCCCAGCAACCTGACACTGCTCATCTAACCAGTAGAAAAACTGCAGGATCTACCTGTGAGACTCTACCACCTGTCTTTAACATGATTTCTTTTACTTTGTTGTATCAGTATAGTGAGGCATCAGCAAGACCATACACACATTTCTTTAATTTCCAAAGGGTACCTTCACAGTAAGTCTCTTGAGGGGGACGGATGTAAATGTCCCTGGACAGCTCCATACCCTGCAGGAATGCAGATTTTATGTCCATAGAGTGAATTTGCCACTGGTTTTGGCAAATAACAGTTAATAAGAGCCTTAAAGACTCTGAAGCACATGTTGGGGAGTCTTTTTGTAGTTCTTTAATGTTAAGCTCTTCAAAACCTCTGGCTACGAGGCGAGCTTTTGGCACAATGCCTTCAGCAGTTTCTTTTAAGCTACAGACCCACCTGGTGGAAAGGCATTTTTGACCCACATTTTCAACTTCTTCAAACACATCGTTATTGAGCCAGTTCCTAATTTCCTCCTGTTTGGCTTTGTCGAAAGAAATGTCTTTAGTTATCAGTACATCCGCCTCCCTGTCTTCTGGTTCAATGGTGAGACTATCAACCCTTGTAATGTCAAGGGATATTTCTTCTCCATCACTGCCATCAGTGATGGAGAAGAAATATATTGCTCAACATATTGCAAGTTATACCAGTTTTTGTACTTTCCTGTGGCTTTGCCTGCCCTGCATAACACTTTGGCTCTGCGCAAAACACCATCATCTCTGCCCAAGAATGTTACCGTCTGTCCAGTTTTGAGCCTTTTTTCATTTGTGTCAAAAGGGGGCGCTGTATTTCTGAGATGGTTTCCCCATTACATGTGTTGTCATCAGTTTGTGCCTCATCAGGTGTCTGCACCCCAGTTGTGTTTGCTTCACTGTCACTGGTGTCATTTGGTTCACTGTCTGTAATCTGTTTAACATCTGCTTCATTATTTACAGTGATATTCTCACTTCCTATCTCAACATTTGCATCATTTTGTGCAGTTTCTTTCTCTTGTCCTTGTGTGTTTACCGTACTCAGCCTTGACTGGTGCACCCTCCATGTCTTACAAAAACAACAGCTCCATCCTGACCAATAGCTATCCCTGGTCCCTTCCATTCTTTGCAGTCTGCTCTTTTGTAAGAAACTTTCTCTCCTGTCTCATATTTGTCATCTGTAGGTCTGAGCTGCTTGCGGAGTGCTCTTCTTATCCTTTCTGAGCACTCAGCTTCTGTGAATGCTTTCCTGGAAGCATGTAGAGCAGATATGTGTTCTCCTACCCTTGAACTCACAGTGGTCCCCTCTAATGCAGGTGGCTTATCAACTAATACAGAGGGGAGGTTAGGATTCTGTCCAAATACCAGTTGATGTGGACTATAACCATGAACACTGAGCATGCTGTTCTTAGCCATAAGGGCCCAGTCTAGAGCAGTGTCCCAGCCACAACCATTTTCCTGTTTCACCTTCTGAATGATCTCCGTGAGTGTGTGGCTGTGTCTCTCCAGTAGTTCATTGCTGTAGTTTTTACCTCAATGTTGAAGTTTTCTGCCAAGTCTCTCATTTCTTCATTATTAAACTCTCCACCATTGTCACTGTAGAGCCTCTGGGGAGGACCATGGACACTGATCCATGAATGGATGAAGGCGCTGACAATTTCAGAGGCCTTCTTTGTCTTCACGATATTTCCAGCACTGAAGCGTGTGAAGTGGTCCATTATGTGGAGATACCATACACCTGGTTCCAACTCGTGTAGATCCACTGCCACAGTTTCATTATACCCTGAAGCTAATGGCAAACCCACAGCAGGTTTTGGCTTTGTCCTGCTGTGCCGTTGGCATACATCACAGTTGTTTCCTATTTCTTGTAAAATAGTAATGCACTCTTTGTCTTTATTTCCTGAGCTGTGTAGGAGTCTCTGTAGTCTGACTGCAGATGCATGACCAAACTGTCTATGAAGCTTCAGGAGGGCTTTGCGTTTTTCATCCAAGGAGAGGTTTTCTGATAGTGTGAGAACCTCATCTTCTGCTTGACTTATTTCAGCTTCCTTTTCCTTTTGGGTCTCTTTATCTCTTATGTCCACACAGTAATGTCCAGAGCTGGTGAATTCAAGGGGGACAGGTTGCTCAAACATCACAGCTCTGTCTTTTCAATATCCAAAACAGTCCCTGCCTTTTTCAGAGATGCTTTACTAAGCAGCAGTGGGATGTCAGCTTGAACTACCTCAGTTTCAATGTGACACTTTGTCCAATTTTGGCAAGTAGTTTCACTTTTCTGTTCGAGTAAACGACATTTCCATCTCCAAACCTGAAAGGCCTGCAACTGGGTGTTTCTGAGTTTAACAACTGGTTTAGTTGGTCTTGATTAAAAGAATCAATATAGCTTTCAAGCCATTTTTCTCCACAAACTGTGCGCGTACAAGCAGTGTCAATAATGGCTGACCCCAAAGATTCAGTCAAGAAAATTTCTGCACTGGACATCATGTCTTTTGTTAGCAATGTGATGTTACACTCTTATACACTTTCAGTCAATCTTACTTGTTCACTTCTGTGTGGACAGTCTTTGGCCCAGTGGAAGGTACTCTGACAAACGGCACATTTGGATCTCCTACCGAATTTATCCAGCGGGTTGGTGCCTGGTAATGGCTGCCTCTGTTGCTCTCTTGGTGGTGTGACAGTTCCTTTCACTTTTCCTTGTTGCCTCTGCTCTGTGAAGAACGCCATGTCCTGGTTTACACTTATTCCATCCGAGAACATCGCCGTTTTGCCTCCAAAAATCCTCTTCAGTCCCGACTTCATCGATGAGAACGTTAACTCCGTGCACACCGTCAAAGCGAGTTGCCTGCTTTTTTCATCCAAGCATGCAGTGTCCAACAACTTAAACACTAATACAGCGTCAGGAGGAGTCATGTTGTATTTTTTCATCCGGTTATATCACTGTTCAAAGTCTATAATGTAGTCCGCCATTGAAACAGAGCTGTCCTTTTTAATTCCATCGAAATGGGAGTACGCTTCATAAGCGCGGTTCCTCCTTTAGAAAAACGCCGTCAAGTTTGGCCAACAAAGCTGCCATACCGTTATCACTGTCCAGTTGCTCGGCAGGTATCTCCATGGCGGTTTCCCGGGCTCGTCCGTCGAGCCCCAGGGCGACAGCAAGGGCCTGTTTCTTCTTGTCGAGTTCGGTAACTCGCGTCCATATATTGACCTCATTCTTCCAGCATTCGTAGGGTCTTGCTTCATCAAACTTCGGTGGTATTTTATAATGGCTAACCATCCTCTTTTTACCATAAAGAACATGGCACAAGATAATACATGTTAACAGCGGGATCTGAAGACTGCCGTCCACCGGAGATCACCAAGGAACCTGACTCAGCTGGAACAGTATTGCAGGAGTGGGCGAAACTGTCCAAACAACATTGCGCAAAACTCATTGCTGGCTATCCAAAGCAACTGGAAGCTGTTATTGCTGCTAAAGGAGCTGCAACCAAGTACTGACTATGACTTGGTGTGAATACTTTTGCAACAATGAAATACAGACTTTTGCAATCTATCTATAGTAAAGAGTGCTTATGAACAAAAACAGTGATGGATTGTTGTGTTTGTGCCATTTCCTTTCATGCAAAGAGGTGAAACACACTTTTCCTTTGTTCTGTGCCGAGAAATTGAGTTTTGGTCATGGGTATGAATACTTTTGCAACCCACTGTATAAGACCATCTCCAAGCAGCTTGATGTTCCTGTGACTACAGCTGCACATATTATTCAGAAGTTTAAGGTCCACAGGACTGTAGCCAACCTCCCTGGACGTGGATGAAGAGGAAAATTGATGACAAATTGGAGAGACGGATAATACGACTGGTAACCAAAGAGCCCAGAACAACTTCCAAAGAGATTAGAGGTGAACTCCAAGATCAAGGTACATCAGCATCAGGTCACACCATCTGTCACTGTTTGAGCCAAAGTGGACTTAATGGAGGACATCACTGTTGAAAGAAAATCATAAAAAAGCGAGACTGGAATTTGCTTCTGGGAGAATGTCCTTTGGACAGATGAGACAAAACTGGAGCTTTTTGGTAAGTCACATCAGCTCTATGTTCACAGACACAAAAATGAAGCATACAAAGAAAAGAACACTGTACCTACTGTGAAACATGGAGGAGGCTCAGTTATGTTCTGGGGCTGCTTTGCTGCATCTGGCACAGGGTGTCTTGAATCTGTGCAGGGTACAATGAAATCTCAAGACTATCAAGGCATTCTGGAGCCAGATGTGCTGCCCAGGGTCAGAAAGCTTGGTCTCAGTCACAGGTCATGGGTCCTCCAACAGGATAATGACCCAAAACACACAGCTAAAAACACCCCAGAATGGCTCAGAACAAAATATTGGACTATTCTGAGGTGGCCTTCTATGAGCCCTGATCTAAATCCTATTGAACATTTGTGGAAGGAGCTGAAACATGCAGTCTGGAGAAGACACCCTTCAAACCTGAGACAGCTGGAGCAGTTTGCTTGTGAGGAGTGGGCCAAAATACCTGTGGACAGGTGCAGAAGTCTCACTGAGAGTTACAGAAATCACCTGATTGCAGTGATTGCCTCAAAAGGTTGTGGAACAAAATATTAAGTTAAGGGTACCATCATTTTTGTCCAGGCCAGTTTCATTACTTTGTTTTTTAAAATGATTCTGTTGAACCACAATTCAAAAGCAATGTCTGATTTTCATTAGTTAATTTTCAGTAAATTTTTACGTATTATTACTTTTGTCAGTTTCAGGTTATTTCAGTGACCATTATGGGTTTTTCTTCCTTTAATGGAAGGGTACCAACAATTTTTCCATGTCTGTACATCAGGGCCCGTGCGAGAAACCACTGCAGCTCCAAACTGCTGTGCGAGGAGTTCAACACAGATTTGGTGTTGCACACTGAGGTCAGGTGGCTATCTAAAGGATGTATGCTCGCACATTTCATGGACCTGCTTGAACCACTGAAAGCTTTTATTGTTTGTCAAGGGGAAACCTCCCGTTTTTCGTTTTTTGGATGACAAGGACTGGGTGCTTTCTGCAGCGTGCCTGTGGGACATTACACAACATTTAAAAGACCTTAATATCAAGATGCAGGGAAAAGCAAGACTGTATATGAGCCCTACACAGCTGTCAGAGGATTTTCTGACAAGCTGGATTTATTCAAACAAAGTGTCCGTCATTCAGATTACCGCTTTTTTCCCACCATGCAGAAAATGATGCTGCAGCTGCACCAGGATGCTGCCCTGTCATGTCAGTCACAAATCTGTGAGGTGCTCTCTGAGCTCCAGCAAAACTACATGTCAAGATTCTGTGAAATTAAGGATCAGAGCAACGAGTTTTTGCTTGTGAAAAACCCTTTTCTGCTTGAGCTTGATGAAATCAAGCAGATAAGCGACCAGCTTGGACTTGAGCGGCTCCAAACAGAGTAAGTAGAGTTAACTGCTCAGATGAACTCCAGCGCCAGTTTCGAACGAAAGATGTGCAGGAGTTTTGGAAGTTATCGGGGCATCTACCAGACATTTCCAAACTTGCAAGTAGGGATGGGAATTGATAAGATTTTATCGATACCAATGCTATTAACAATCCTGCTAATCAATCCAATTCTTTAACGATTCCCTTATTGATTCCTGCAGATTTTCCATGTGGACAAATGTTGGTCTGTAGATTTTCAGTGACAACAATGTCAAACAGACATTTCACAGCATAGATAACTGCTTCTGCAAGTTGCTGGTGTTTCCACTCACTTAAGGTTGTGCAGTAGACGCCTTTTGTAAAAAATTAAGCCACAATTCTGACCGCTTCTGAACCCTGTCAGTGGAAGGAATTGATCAGGGAATTGATTAGCAAAGACTCATGATATCGATACTTCGAAGGGGCTGTTAACGATTCTCAACTGGAATTGGTTTTCGATTCCCATCCCTGCTTGAAAGACACATCATCTCAATGCTCCCATCCACGTATCGAAGTGAAGCCGCAACCTAAACAGATTGAGTCTGCTGCACACAACGGAGGCCCTGCGCATCGCTGTTTTCAGCGCACAGCCCAACTTCAAATCCCTCGTGCGTCAGAGGGAATGTCAAAAATCACACTGAGAGAAGTAAGTCAAATTTTCTCCTAACTGAAAAGTCTGAAAATGATGCAAACTATGGAGGAAATGCATGGCTATTTAAGACATTGCAAATAAAAGGGACTCAACACCTGCTGTTTTGGACTGATGTCAGCAGAATTCAGATTTATTTTTAGGCTGTTTTGGAATGTGATATCAGAAAAAATCTGTTTCTTCTGCTCTTTTTGACTTAAATATCAGCCAAATGCTGTTTCTTCTATTGTTTTTCACTGTTATTTCAGCAAAATTCTGTTTCTTCTGCTGTTTTGGACTATGGTTTCAGCAAAATTCTGTGGTTTTATGCTGTGTTGGACTGGGATTTCAGCAAAAGCTGTTTTATGCTTTTAATTGACTGATTTCAGGAAAAAGCCGTTTTTGTGCTGTGTTGGACTGTGATTTTAGCAAATTGCTATTTGTTATGTGCTGGTTTAGATTTGGAATAATAGCAAAATGTTGTTTTGTTGCTGCACTGTAAAAATAAAAATTTTGACAGTCTTTAAAGAACCATACACAGGTGTTTTCTTCCATAATAGCTATACAATTATCAATTCACATTTTCGTGTGGTTAGGAAGGGACATTTTTTTATTGTGGCTTTTCTTTTTTTTTTTTTAATTTATTTTCTGTAACACCAAAAAGAATAACTCAAGGGATACAATGCACCACACCATAACGCTAGGACAATACAGTACACACTAATGCAAAGAAAGAAAAAAAAAAAAAAGGACAAAGCTGAACAAAAACAACCAAAGGTAAAGTAAAGCCCTTTCCGCCTCCATCTGTTGTTCTATTGTGGCTTTTCTGAAAAATATTTCTGGTCAGTGTGGCTCCTGAGTTGGTTTAGGTTTAGTACCACTGCTCTACAGCTTTATTATGGTGAGAACAGTAACAGATTGATTAAAATAAAAGTAATTCTGGCCAAAAGGATTTCTTTTTGGTGGAAACATAATTTTTGCCTCTTTTTACAGTAAAATTTACATTTTGTGTTTAGTGCGGAACAAAATAGTCGCTTATAATTAGCAGACTTGGCAACACTGTGACTCGTCTGCAGCCTCTTACCACCTGTCTCGGTCAGGGTGCTGGAACAGCTGTGTATAGCACTAGATGTGGCGACATTAAAAGGGGCAGGGGATTGGCGAGCACTGTGGTCGGGGCAGGGGGAGATGCTCTCATTTAGACTGGCACCCGCCCGGGAGCTAGCTGTGCTTCCTGCCTCGTACGATTTGTTTAAAAAGTGCAGAGATTTTTGCCCGAGGGGCGAATGTTTGGGTAAGGCCTGGTCATCCATTACTAATTTGTTGAGTCTGTACTGTTGTGAGTGCATGTGTGTCTGTATCGGTGTGAGTGAATGTGAGTCTGTAACAGTGTGAGTGCACGTGAGTCTGTAACAGTGTGAGTGCATGTGGGTCTGTACCGGAGTGAGTGCACATGAGTCTGTAACAGTGTGAGTGCATGTGAGTCTGAACCGGTGTGAGAGCATGTGAGTCTGTAACGGAGTGAGTACATGTGAGTCTGTAACAGTGTGAGTGCACGTGAGTCTGTAACAGTGTGAGTGCAAGTAAGTCTGTACCAGAGTGAGTGCATGTGAGTCTGTAACCGTGTGAGTGCATGTGAGTCTGTACAGAAGTGAGTGCACATGTGTCTGTAACAGTGTGAGTGCATGAGAATCTGTAACGGTGTGAGTGCATGTGAGTCTGTAACAGTGTGAGTGCACGTGAGTCTAACAGTGTGAGTGCATGTGAGTCTGTACCAGAGTGAGTGCATGTGAGTCTGTAACGGTGTGAGTGCATGTGAGTTTGTACAGAAGTGAGTGCACATGTGTCTGTAACAGTGTGAGTGCATGTGAGTCTGTAAAAGTGTGAGTGCATGTGAGTCTGTACCAGAGTCAGTGCACGTGAGTCTGTAATGGTGTGAGTGCTTGTGAGTCTTTACAGGAGTGAGTGCACATGTGTCTGTAACAGTGTGAGTGCATGTGGGTCTGTAACAGTGTGAGTGCATGTGAGTCTGTACTAATGTCAGTGCATGTGAGTCCGTCCTGGTGTGAGTGCACGTGAGCCTGTAACGGTGTGAGTGCATGTGGGTCTGTAACAGTGTGAGTGCATGTGAGTCTGTACTAATGTCAGTGCATGTGAGTCCGTCCTGGTGTGAGTGCACGTGAGTCTGTAACGGTGTGAGTGCATGTGAGTCTGTAACAGTTTGAGTGCATGTGAGTCTGTACTGGTGTGAGTGCATGTGAGTCTAAAAAAGAGTGAGTGCATGTGAGTCTGTACCAGAATGATTGTAAGTGAGTCTGTAACGGTGTGTGTGCATGTGCATCTGTACCGGAGTGAGTGCACGTGTGTCTGTAACAGTGTGAGTGCACGTGAGTCTGTACCGGAGTGAGTGCACGTATGTCTGTAACAGTGTGAGTGCATGTAAGTCTGTAACAGTGTGAGTGCATGACGGACAGTCCTGGTGTGAGTGCATGTGAGTTTGTACTGGTGTGAGTGCACGTGAGTCTGTAACAGTGTGAGTGCATGAGAGTCTGTACCGGTGTGAGTGCATGTGAGTTTGTACTGGTGTGAGTGCACGTGAGTCCGCAACAGTGTGAGTGCATGCGAGTCTGTAAAAGTGTGAGTGCATGTGAGTCTGTACCAGAGTCAGTGCACGTGAGTCTGTAATGGTGTGAGTGCTTGTGAGTCTTTACAGGAGTGAGTGCACATGTGTCTGTAACAGTGTGAGTGCATGTGGGTCTGTAACAGTGTGAGTGCATGTGAGTCTGTACTAATGTCAGTGCATGTGAGTCCGTCCTGGTGTGAGTGCACGTGAGCCTGTAACGGTGTGAGTGCATGTGGGTCTGTAACAGTGTGAGTGCATGTGAGTCTGTACTAATGTCAGTGCATGTGAGTCCGTCCTGGTGTGAGTGCACGTGAGCCTGTAACAGTGTGAGTGCATGTGAGTCTGTAACAGTTTGAGTGCATGTGAGTCTGTACTGGTTTGAGTGCATGTGTGTCTGTCCTGGTCTGAGTGTATGCGAGTCTGTAAAAGTGTGAGTGCATGTGAGTCTGTAACAGTATAGTGCATGTGACTCTGTACTCGTGTGAGTCCACGTGAGTCTGTAACAGTGTGAGTGCATGTGCATCTGTACTGTTGTGAGTGCACGTGAGTCTGTGCTGGTGTGAGTGCATGTGAGTTTGTACTGGTGTGAGTGCACGTGAGTCTGTGCTCATGTGAGTGCAAGTGAGTCTGTAACAGTGTGAGTGCATGTGAGTCTGAACTGGTGTGAGTGCACGTGAGTCTGTCCTGGTGTGAGTGCACGTGAGTCTGTACTGGTGTGAGTGCACGTGAGTCTGGACTGGTGTGAGTGCTCGTGAGTCTGTACTGGTGTGAGTGCATGTGAGTCTGTAACAGTGTGAGTGCACATGAGTTTGTACTGGTATTAGGGGATGTGAGTCTGTAACAGTGTTAGTGCACGGGAGTCTGTACTGGTGTGAGTGCATGTGAGTCTGTAACAGTGTGAGTGCATGTGAGTCTGTACTGGTGTGAGTGCACGTGAGTCTGTACTCATGTGAGTGCACGTGAGCCTGTAACGGTGTGAGTGCATGTGAGTCTGTAACAGTTTGAGTGCATGTGAGTCTGTACTGGTGTGAGTGCATGTGAGTCTAAAAAAGAGTGAGTGCATGTGAGTCTGTAACAGTTTGAGTGCATGTGAGTCTGTACCAGAATGATTGTAAGTGAGTCTGTAACGGTGTGTGTGCATGTGCATCTGTACCGGAGTGAGTGCACGTGTGTCTGTAACAGTGTGAGTGCACGTGAGTCTGTACCGGAGTGAGTGCACGTATGTCTGTAACAGTGTGAGTGCATGTAAGTCTGTAACAGTGTGAGTGCATGACGGACAGTCCTGGTGTGAGTGCATGTGAGTTTGTACTGGTGTGAGTGCACGTGAGTCTGTAACAGTGTGAGTGCATGAGAGTCTATACCGGTGTGAGTGCATGTGAGTTTGTACTGGTGTGAGTGCACGTGAGTCCGCAACAGTGTGAGTGCATGCGAGTCTGTACCGGTGTGAGTGCATGTGAGTCTGTACTGGTGTGAGTGCATGTGAGTCTGTACTGGTTTGAGTGCATGTGTGTCTGTCCTGGTCTGAGTGTATGCGAGTCTGTAAAAGTGTGAGTGCATGTGAGTCTGTAACAGTATAGTGCATGTGACTCTGTACTCGTGTGAGTCCACGTGAGTCTGTAACAGTGTGAGTGCATGTGCATCTGTACTGGTGTGAGTGCACGTGAGTCTGTGCTGGTGTGAGTGCATGTGAGTTTGTACTGGTGTGAGTGCACGTGAGTCTGTGCTCATGTGAGTGCAAGTGAGTCTGTAACAGTGTGAGTGCATGTGAGTCTGAACTGGTGTGAGTGCACGTGAGTCTGTCCTGGTGTGAGTGCACGTGAGTCTGTACTGGTGTGAGTGCACGTGAGTCTGGACTGGTGTGAGTGCCTGTGAGTCTGTACTGGTGTGAGTGCATGTGAGTCTGTAACAGTGTGAGTGCACATGAGTTTGTACTGGTATTAGGGGATGTGAGTCTGTAACAGTGTTAGTGCACGGGAGTCTGTACTGGTGTGAGTGCATGTGAGTCTGTAACAGTGTGAGTGCATGTGAGTCTGTACTGGTGTGAGTGCACGTGAGTCTGTACTCATGTGAGTGCAAGTGAGTCTGTACCGGAGTGAGTGCATGTGAGTCTGAACTGGTGTGAGTGCACGTGAGTCTGTACTGGTGTGAGAACACGTGAGTCTGGACTGGTGTGAGTGCGCGTGAGTCTGTACTGGTGTGAGTGCATTTGAGTCTGTAACAGTGTGAGTGCATGTGAGTCTGTACTGGTATTAGGGGATGTGAGTCTGTACTGGTTTGAGTGCACGTGAGTTTGTACTGGTATTAGGGGATGTGAGTCTGTAACAGTGTAAGTGCACGTGAGTCTGTACTGGTGTGAATGCATGTGAGTCTGTAACAGTGTGAGTGCATGTGAGTCTGTACTGGTATTAGGGGATGTGAGTCTGTCACAGTGTGAGTGCACGTGAGTCCGTACTGGTGTGACGGCATGTGAGCCTAAAAAAGAGTGAGTGCATCTGAGTCTGTAACAGTTTGAGTGCATGTGAGTCTGTACCAGAATGACTGTAAGTGAGTCTGTAACGGTGTGTGTGCATGTGCATCTGTACTGGTGTGAGTGAGTACATGTGAGTCTGTACCCGAGTGAGTGCACGTGTGTCTGTAAAAGTGTGAGTGCACGTGAGTCTGTACCGGAGTGAGTGCACGTATGTCTGTAACAGTGTGAGTGCATGACAGACAGTCCTGGTGTGAGTGCATGTGAGTTTGTACTGGTGTGAGTGCACGTGAGTCTGTAACAGTGTGAGTGCACGTGAGTCTGTACCGGTGTGAGTGCATGTGAGTTTGTACTGGTGTGAGGGCACGTGAGTCTGTAACGGTGTGAGTGCATGCGAGTCTGTACTGGTGTGAGTGCATGTGAGTCTGTACTGGTGTGAGTGCATGTGAGTCTGTACTGGTTTGATTGCATGTGAGTCTGTCCTGGTCTGAGTGTATGCGAGTCTGTAACAGTGTGAGTGCATGTGAGTCTGTAACAGTATAGTGCATGTGAGTCTGTACTCGTGTGAGTCCACATGAGAGTGTAACAGTGTGAGTGCATGAGCATCTGTATCGGTGTGAGTGCACGTGAGTCTGTCCTGGTGTGAGTGCATGTGAGTTTGTACTGGTGTGAGTGCACGTGAGTCTGTACTCATGTGAGTGCAAGTGAGTCTTTACTGGAGTGAGTGCATGTGAGTCTTAACTGGTGTGAATGCACGTGAGTCTGTCCTGGTGGGAGTGCACGTGAGTCAGTACTGGTGTGAGTGCTCCCTAGTCTGTACTGGTGTGAGTGCATGTGAGTTTGTAAGAGTGTGAGTGCAGGTAAGTCTGTACTGGTATTAGGGGATGTGAGTCTGTAACAGTGTGAGTGCACGTGAGTCTGTACTGGTATTAGGGGATGTGAGTCTGTAACAGTGTTAGTGCACGTGAGTCTGTACTGGTGTGAGTGCATGTGAGTCTGTAACAGTGTGAGTGCATGTGAGTCTGAACTGGTGTGAGTGCACATGGGTCTGTACTGGTGTGAGTGCATGTGAGTCTGTACTGGAGTGAGTGCATGTGAGTCTGTACTGGTATTAGGAGATGTGAGTCTGTAACAGTGTGAGTGCACGTGAGTCTGTACTGGTGTGAGTGCATGTGAGTCTGTAACAGTGTGAGTGCATGCGAGTATGTACTGGTATTAGGGGATGTGAGTCTGTAACAGTGTGAGTGCATGTGAGTCTGTAATGGTGTGAGTGCATGTGAGTCTGTAACAATTTGAGTGCATTTGAGTCTGTACTGGTGAGAGTGAATGTGAGTCTGTAACAGTGTGAGTGCATGTGAGTCTGTACTGGTACTAGGGGATGTGAGTCTGTAACAGTGTGAGTGCATGTGAGTATGTACTGGTGTGAGTGCACGTGAGTCTGTACTGGTATTAGGGGATGTGAGTCTGTAACAGTGTGAGTGCATGTGAGTCTGTAATGGTGTGAGTGCATGTGAGTCTGTAACAATTTGAGTGCATTTGAGTCTGTACTGGTGAGAGTGCATGTGAGTCTGTAACAGTGTGAGTGCATGCAAGTCTGAACTGGTGTGAGTGCACATGGGTCTGTACTGGTGTGAGTGCATGTGAGTCTGTACTGGAGTGAGTGCATGTGAGTCTGTACTGGTATCAGGAGATGTGAGTCTGTAACAGTGTGAGTGCACGTGAGTCTGTACTGATGTGAGTGCATGTGAGTCTGCAACAGTGTGAGTGCATGTGAGTCTGCACTGGTATTAGGGGATGTGAGTCAGTAACAGTGTGAGTGCACATGAGTCTGTACTGGTGTGAGTGCATGTGAGTCTGTAACAGTGTGAGTGCATGTGAGTCTGTACTGGTGTGAGTGCACGTGAGTCTGTACTGGTTTGAGTGCATGTGAGTCTGTAACAGTGTGAGTGCATGTGAGTCTGTAATGGTGTGAGTGCATTTGAGTCTGTAACAGTGGCAGTGACTGTGAGTCTGTACCGGTGTGAGTCCATTTGAGTCTGTAACAGTGGCAGTGACTGTGAGTCTGTACTGGTGTGAGTGCACGTTAGTCTGTACTGGTATTAGGGGATGTGAGTCTGTAACAGTGTGAGTGCACGTGAGTCTGTACTGGTATTAGGGGATGTGAGTCTGTAACAGTGTTAGTGCACGTGAGTCTGTACTGGTGTGAGTGCATGTGAGTCTGTAACAGTGTGAGTGCATGTGAGTCTGAACTGGTGTGAGTGCACATGGTTCTGTACTGGTGTGAGTGCATGTGAGTCTGTACTGGAGTGAGTGCATGTGAGTCTGTACTGGTATTAGGAGATGTGAGTCTGTAACAGTGGCAGTGACTGTGAGTCTGTACTGGTGTGAGTGCACGTTAGTCTGTACTGGTATTAGGGGATGTGAGTCTGTAACAGTGTGAGTGCACGTGAGTCTGTACTGGTATTAGGGGATTTGAGTTTGTAACAGTGTTAGTGCACGTGAGTCTGTACTGGTGTGAGTGCATGTGAGTCTGTAACAGTGTGAGTGCATGTGAGTCTGAACTGGTGTGAGTGCACATGGGTCTGTACTGGTGTGAGTGCATGTGAGTCTGTACTGGAGTGAGTGCATGTGAGTCTGTACTGGTATTAGGAGATGTGAGTCTGTAACAGTGTGAGTGCACGTGAGTCTGTACTGGTGTGAGTGCATGTGAGTCTGTAACAGTGTGAGTGCATGTGAGTATGTACTGGTATTAGGGGATGTGAGTCTGTAACAGTGTGAGTGCATGTGAGTCTGTAATGGTGTGAGTGCATGTGAGTCTGTAACAATTTGAGTGCATTTGAGTCTGTACTGGTGAGAGTGAATGTGAGTCTGTAACAGTGTGAGTGCATGTGAGTCTGTACTGGTACTAGGGGATGTGAGTCTGTAACAGTGTGAGTGCATGTGAGTATGTACTGGTGTGAGTGCACGTGAGTCTGTACTGGTATTACGGGATGTGAGTCTGTAACAGTGTGAGTGCATGTGAGTCTGTAATGGTGTGAGTGCATGTGAGTCTGTAACAATTTGAGTGCATTTGAGTCTGTACTGGTGAGAGTGCATGTGAGTCTGTAACAGTGTGAGTGCATGCGAGTCTGAACTGGTGTGAGTGCACATGGGTCTGTACTGGTGTGAGTGCATGTGAGTCTGTACTGGAGTGAGTGCATGTGAGTCTGTACTGGTATTAGGAGATGTGAGTCTGTAACAGTGTGAGTGCACGTGAGTCTGTACTGATGTGAGTGCATGTGAGTCTGCAACAGTGTGAGTGCATGTGAGTCTGCACTGGTATTAGGGGATGTGAGTCAGTAACAGTGTGAGTGCACATGAGTCTGTACTGGTGTGAGTGCATGTGAGTCTGTAACAGTGTGAGTGCATGTGAGTCTGTACTGGTGTGAGTGCACGTGAGTCTGTACTGGTTTGAGTGCATGTGAGTCTGTAACAGTGTGAGTGCATGTGAGTCTGTAATGGTGTGAGTGCATTTGAGTCTGTAACAGTGGCAGTGACTGTGAGTCTGTACTGGTGTGAGTCCATTTGAGTCTGTTACAGTGGCAGTGACTGTGAGTCTGTACTGGTGTGAGTGCACGTTAGTCTGTACTGGTGCTAGTGGATGTGAGTCTGTAACAGTGTGAGTGCACGTGAGTCTGTACTGGTGTGAGTGCATGTGAGTCTATAACAGTGTGAGTGCACGTGAATCTGTGCTGGTGTTAGTGCATTTGAGTCAGTAACAGTGAGTGCACGTGAGTCTGTAACAATGTGAATGCACGTGAGTCTGTAACAATTTGAGTGCATGTGAGTCTGTACTGGTGTGAGTGCACGTAAGTCTGTACTGGTGCTTGTGCATGTGAGTCTGTAACAGTGTGAGTGCACGTGAGTTTGTACTGTGGTTAGTGAATGTGAGTCTGTAACAATGTGAGTGCAAGTGAGTCTGTACTGGTGTGAGTGCACGTGAGTCTGTACTGGTGTGAGTGCACGTGAGTCTGTACTGGTGTGAGCGCACGTGAGTCTGCTGTCAGGGCGAGTCCTGCCCATCACAGAAGAGCAGAGAAAAGCATTTTAAAGAATGTGATGAAATGACAGCGACACATTTGACTCTGAAATCGCATAAATTAGAGTTACCTTTTTCATTTGACAAAAAACACCTGCTATAGGCCCTTTTGATAAAAAATAAAAATGAAACAATGTTTTTTTTTCTTTTTGTCAGGGCTCTTGGGGGTGGACTTTTCAACCTATTGACATATTCAGCTTCAAAACATCAAAAAAATATCACAACCAACTTAGATGTTGAGAAAGCCTTTGACAGGGTAATTTCTCATACATATGTTACACAGATTTGTCTTTGGGTTGAAAACATTATTGACCTCAGCTACAGTTATCACCAATGGACAAACCCCACAAAGATTCACACTGCAAAGGGGGACAAGGCAAGGATGCCCGTTCTCTGCCTCTGTTCACCATTTTCATTAAACTGTTAAATGGACTTGAGCTTATAAAGCACTTTTCTTAACTCAACGCAGCTTTACACCACAGGTCACATCTATGTGTTCACTCTCACGTTCACTCACTGATGGCTGGAGCTTCTATGTCTTTTGTCCATCAGTATCAGCTAAAACATTCACGCCACAAACGCAGCAGTGGGAGCAACTTGGGGTAACATGTCTTGCCCAAGGACACATCATCATGAGACAGCTAGAGCAGGGCTCAAGCCTGCAACCCTCTGATTACCGACCAAGCGCTCTATCAGACTGCACCACTGATGCCCCAGCAGCAGCCAGAATGCTTTCATTCAAGGTATTCAAGAAAAGTCTCTGTGCAGATGATATTCTCCTCCTTCTAAATAACCCACAGTCATCAATAAAAGAAACCACCAAACTCAGAGTCATATTCTACCATCTCTGATTACTCAGTCAGCTGGAACAAATATCTATGCTCCCACTCTATAGCAGTACCTTGGATGGTGCAGCCCACAGATCATCTGTCCCTGTTTGCTCACATCACATTAGGTATCAGAATTTCCCCCAAGCTGTCAGAGTTGGTCAGTCTTAACTTGACTCCATTACTCAGATCAATAAATGATGATCTCCAACGTTGGATGCACCTCCCACTTTCTATTTAAGGCAGAATGGTAACAGTTTGGCCTGTCACAATAAAAAATTTTGCTGGACGATAATTGTCCTACAAATGACTGCCGATAAACAATATTATTGTCAACATTATTTTGAGACCATTTTTTCATTAATGTAATGATATGTGGCATAATAATGCGAGTACACCGTATCAAAAGCAATAAACTTTAATTTCTAAAGAGTATTTAACATTGTAATTGGAATGTCAAGAGCCGTTAATTAAATAAATTAAACAACATAATAAATTAAACAAAAAAAGAAAAAAAAAAACTCAATGAAAACAAAATGGACTGTCTCTTTTAGCAAAAATTGCACCTAAATAAAAATCACAATCATGCCCAAAAACAATAAAACACAGACCCTGTCTCTGTTAAGAAAAATAAACGCTCCAATAAAAACCACAACAATAAAAACAATAAATAAAATGGAGTATCAAGTCTCTGTAAACAAATTGCACTTCAATAAATAATAAACATATTTACTTTGTCGATCAAACGCCTCAGTAAGCGTTGACTGTCGGGACGAAGGCTCCGCTGCACCTTGAGCGGCAGTTTTCTTTCCCAGTTGGGAAAACTGGACAGGATGGTTGTGTTTGAGGTGCGAATGCAAGTTGGTCATATTCCCCTTCTTTGTCGCCACTACTTTCGAACAAATGCGACAGATCGGCTCGTCGGTGTTCATGGGCTCACCTTGTTCGTTCTGTTTAAAACCCAAATACTCCCACACTGGGGCTGTGGCATTCAGCTTTGAAACTATTGCTTCATATTTGCATTTGCTTGTTTGTTGCTCCACACAACGCTCACTTGCAGCACTCTGTGTGTGCACGCGCTAGCGGCCCCACTGGGACAAAGAGACTGAATGACAGGAGGGTTCACTCACTCCGTTCAATCTGCTATAGAACCAACGCGCCCAGGTGTTGAGACTGAATGACAGGAGGGTGAACCCGCTTGTCATCCAGCCTGTTATGTATTGAGAGAGGAGGAAAACAAACACGCATGCACATGTCAATATATAGAGGCCAGCAAAATCATTGAGTTTGTTTTTATTTATCATCAGTCAATTGATTTATTGATTATCGTGACAGGCCTAGTTATGTCTTTTAAATGAAAAATTAATAATTTCCTTTTTTGAACATTTTGAGCAAAACCAGGATCCCAAAATCAAAATACATATTTTTTTTATTGGAAAAAAGTAGTTCCTGCATGAAACTGCTCACAACAAGGTCTGCAGATTATTCTGAGCAACCAGGTCATGAGTTTTAGACTGAGACTCTGGTTTTGAAGTTTTCAAATGTGTTTTTGGTGTTTTGAGCATCACGGGACTTTTACCATTTAGTCCAGTTATACCAGAGAGAAGGCAGACATCTCTCCAGCTGATATCTCAAACATACAGTAAAAACCTAAATGGATAAACAGGCCCTTTAGTTACGATGATAACTGTCTCTGCAGTGAGCACCAAACCAGTTACAACAAATCAAATGATACTGATATTTACTTATGTGCGAAGGTGTAAATATTTTTGAACTTTAAAATGTGTTTCGTTTATATTGTTCCTGCAGTTTTATTTTTTCTCTTGTTCGTATCGTGCCTTTTTTGTACGTTTTCTACTTTGTTTATTTTTATATTGTAATTAGTATTATTTGTTTTTATTCATGCGTTTTTATATATATTTTTGCCTTTACTGCTGTAATGATGCTAATTTCCATAATGAAGATCTAATTTCTTATTTTATTTCCAGGCCCAAATAATATCATACTTAGATACTGAGATTATTCAACTAGCTAATGCACATTTATTTACTATATGAAAGGATGCCCTCTGCTGTCAGCATTTCCTGTTCTATTTCTGTTCTACTCACTGCAATCAAATTAAAAGTACAGTTATTGGATGTTAAAAGAATGTGCACATAACACAAGGCAGGTGGCCAGCGCATTGATTTACATTCTGAACCAGACATTAGACAGATCCATAATCAAAGTATGTTATTTATTAGACCTAATCTCAGTTATTGATCACATTAACTGCTACTGCTGATGCATTGTGAGTGTTATCTTGTTGTGTCTGCTCTGCGGACTTGATGCATAGACCGGCTGTTTACTGTTGACATGCTGCAGCTTTTGACGACGTGCTTTTATGCTAAGCTAACTATTTTACAATAGACACACTTGCACTGTGTTTTCTTTTCGCTTCAACTTGTAGTAATCCCACACTTTGGATACTTTCTGTGTTTCTTCTGCAAACTCTCTTCTTTCTGTCCCTCTCGTCCTGCATAATTTCAAAATCCGCGCCGCACACCTCCGTTACAGCGGCGCAGCAGCAGAAGCAGCATAGTACAGTACTGTATAGTGGTCCAGATTGAAACGAATCCCAGAGGCACTTAATTTGCCTCACTGATTTTTAGTAATCAAAATACCTGGATTATCCAAGGAATCGTTTCAGCCCTAAAATGTAAAACTTAAAACTTAAAACAACTGAAATGTTATATGGACAATTTGAACATTTTTTGTAATTATTTCTTTCTCCATTTTAAATGAGAGAAGCACTTTGCAATAGAAGTTGTTCTTTTCTATTATGTGTCTTTTCTCCTGGCTACAGTGAGGATGCTACCAGTCCACAGTTAATCATAGTTCTGTACAGAGCACTCAATCAATCCAAACCTTAATGACTTGGTCCCCAGTTTTGTAAAGACACTTTAGAGATAGTCAGGGGTATTGTTCAGTGTTTAGGGTGACTGGCAGATGAGCACAAAGTTCAATCTGTAAAAGCATAATCCAGGGACATAGCTGGTTCGGAGTGAAGGTCAGTGGATGAATGTTTTTAAATAGTTGAAAAGTTTATCTCCATATAGACACAACAGTCTCACTGTATCAATCTAACTTGGGTGTTTTTTTGTGTTTCTTGTGCAGGGATGTGGCATAAATTGTTGTGATGGGTTTAACTGTTGGACAGTCCTTCAGTTTTTTACATGCTTATTTGAGGAGTGAGACACCTTTCTCTCCTCTCTATGTTTTTTAAGAGTAGTGGCAGTAAAAACGACCACAGAGTTACAGGAAAATGATTAGTGGAATAACACTGCTTTGTAAAACTTTGACTGTTCAAGAGTATATCATCCTCTATAGTTCTTCACAACACAGCCTCCACCTGGTTATAGGGCACAATGGACACTAGTCTGCATTAGGGCCGATGTTGCAGGACTAACAAGACTAAAGTTGTTGCTAATTACAGAGCTAACCCCATCTCTGTAACACCCCTGCATAACGGAGCAAACAGACAAGAGGGCACTGACTTCTACTGCTTTTCCATTTGTGTATCTGCTCAGCTAGGCTCCACTCTGCACAGTTTGGACACTACCTGTCTCTTTTTCCACTTCAGTATAGACTGTATCAGTACCTCTTTACAGGACAACAAACTGATTTTTAACTAGCTCTGCATGGCCAAGGTTTTTATAGTGTGTGTATGAAGATCGTCTCTGCTCTCAGTGTTTTCTACAAGGAATTATAGCTTGACAAGCATTCCCAATAATCTTCCTGACAGAGACTGCCTAAGATGCCTCTCACACCACAACCTGCACCTCTGCACTACCCTCAGTCATGCCTATGGACTGTGAGTTTGGAGGGGACATTCAAAACACCAGCTCTAAAATCAGCAGGTGATCAAGAAACACAGCATGCAGACACAGGCACTGTCCACACGGAGACAAAACATTCTGCATAAAGACAAGATCATTTCAACAAATATCTCTGTCCACACAAAAATAGTGAACGCTGTAGTACATATGCCAGGCCTGTAAGTGGTGCTGTAACGCTACTGCAACCAAAACAAGCTCAGTAGCTTCTTCTGCCATTGTTTCCGTTGTTGTTGGGGTTCGTGCACATGGAGAGGTGGGTCTATGACATAATCTTTTCTGTAAATATCTGCAGGGTCCGTACACTTTTTTCATGGTCAAATTCAAGCACTTTTCAAGAACTTTCAAGGTCAGTTTTCAAACTTTTCAAGTACTGTAAGCAGTTGTAAATTGCATAATGTGATAGAATTCATGCACACACAAAATGGCGATTTCACTGTTGTATTATTATTTTATTACTATTTTGATTCTTAAGCATTTTATTTCACGGGCTGCAATATAAGCAATTGCTCCCAAACGCAGCATCACCACTGCCTCCTCCCTCAACCAATGGTAAAGTGTGTTGACAACTCGTGAGCCTGCTCCTGCTGCTGCCTACTGCAGATGAGTGAGGAAAGAGGTAAGGAGAATGAAACGGATTTCCCCACAGAGGGCCGCGTTTTTGGTGACCAATGCAGAAATAAAGTCATCTCTCCACCTGCAAAAACAAACCCAAGCACAAAAGCTAATTCAATTTTTCTTCCCATTGGGGAAAGAGTGGCTTCGATGTCCTGCTAAGCTCATATTTCTGCATCAAGCACAAACCCAGTATTTAACAATCTTAATGAATGGTCAAATTAAATGTAATACACTGTAAGAGGAACAAAAAAAACATCCCAAAACGCCTGCCCTCACTCACCACCACCACCTATTATGCACATTGGATCAAAGCAGAGTCCCCATGCTACCTCATATGATGACATGTTGAAAAATGGAGCGTTTTTAACAGCTATACTGAAAACACACACTTCGTCCTCTAAATTTGAGCCCTTTTGTGTTGTATAAAGGGATGTAACGGTATGAAAATTTCATATCACGGTTATTGTGACCAAAATTATCACAGTTATCCTTATTATCGGTGTTGTTGCAGTGTGCTCAAAATGTTCAAAAAGTACTTTAACACTCACTTGAAATCATTTAACCCCTTTGATATTACAATTATAACAGGTCTTTTGTCTTTTTTGTCAATAAATGTGTCAGGAAGTGTCCTTTGAGTAAATTTTTTCACCCTTTTTTATGAGAAATAAAAGTAAACAATTCTGGCAAGCATTTGTCATTATTATGTTATACATGTTTAAACAGTGTGTAATTACAAGAAAAGAAAAACTGATTTGAACTTTAAACAGGATTCTCTTCAAAAACAATTGTAAATGAACACGTTCAAAGTTTTGAGATGACCAAAACTAAAAAAATAAACTTAACCTATTTTACATACACTCACATTTTGTTTGCCTACAGCTTTAGTGTTCATGTTACAGCTGCCTATCTTGGCCAGGACACTCTTGAAAAAGAGATTTTTAATCTCAACAAATTATTTTCCTGGTTAAATAAAGGTTAAATAAAAAAACCAGCTCATTATATCAGACCATGTCCAGGAGTTTGTTTACTGACGACAGTCTCTGAGGCAGTTAGCCCCCTCCATGACTCTCCTCTGGTCTCCCCTCTCACTGGCAGATCTCCTCCACATTTCCTCCTCCAATATTTCCAAATTACGATTGATGAAATCCATAAAACAAGAACTATGACACAAGAAGACGATCTATTACGAAATACAGCAAGAAACGGCGATTAAATGGCAAAAGAACGACAAGAACACTCTCCAGAATGATACTAAAGTTATTATTTACAACATTTATACATTATTTGCACAGAAACTGATAAACCACCTATAATTCACTCAGGTATGGCTCACTGAAACTTCTCACTCTCTCCGTCTCAGTCAGCTCACTTACTTGAGGAGTCACAGTAGTTTTAATCACGCACGTCTTTTTCTTCCGCCGGCAACAGCTTTGTGTTTTAGACAGGGTGACCGTCTTCAATCAGTTTACCCTCGGCATCCTTGTAAAATCCAAAATTCGACCAGACTTTGTCCATTTCAAGGGGGAAAAACCTCCGTTTTAATGTGTGTGCGGGCACCAACCGCCATAACTTTTGCGCTCAGAAACCAAACATTGCAAACTGTGCATAGTTTGCAGAGAGGGGGTGCATTTCATGGCAGGGGTTCTTTCTACGGCACAGCACCGGCTTCTCCAGGCCATGAGCTGCATCACCGCCAGTTACTGACACAGTGTAGTTATCAAACTCGGTTTACCGGTAATTAAAACAGGACATGGTAATACTAAGCGTCAGAAATTTTACCATGGTTTACCATTTTACCGGTAACGGTTACATCCCTAGCTGTATAACACATAAAATCAATGACTGACTTAAACTACAGCCATTATCAGACAATGCTAAGTGTTCATTTACAAAAAATAACCTGCAAAACGCTCTTTAAAGTTAATCAATGCAATAAACATTTTGTGAATAAAATCGTGCCCGAGATTTATGATCTCAGTTCCAAGCAAAATAATTGCGATTCACATTTTTGGCAGAATAGTGCAGCCCTAGTATGTGTCATCCCACACACTGTATTAAGACATCATACAGTAAGAGAGGCATGATGATTTGCACTGGTTTGGCCAAATTATATCAGGTGTAGTCATGTAAGTTTTAGACCTTAACAGGGCACATCAGCCTAATGCTTTTCTGAGCATTCGTTTTTTTCACATCTTTTTTTCTTGACATTGTTATTGATACTGTTATTAATAAGCCTTCAATGTTCAGACACAAGCCGTACCGCTGTCAACTCCGGGGTGTTTGTAGCTAGGGGCAGGTTATCACATGACCGCGGCCCGTCTGTAAGGTCTCGTGCCTTCGTATCCAGCGGGAGAGCCTCCCACTCCGCGGCCGTCGGCCCAGGCATGACTCAATATTTTTAGACAAGACTTGTCACCAACCGACCGCGGCCATGTGATAATCTGCCTCAAGCAACAAACACCCCACAGGTGACAGTGGTACGGCTGGTGGGAATCATCACACCACCTACATGTTACATGGAACAGTGCCTTCTACATCACACATGCATGCCTAGCATATAAAAAGTTAGTTAGCATAAACAAATAGTAGGCTAACAGGGTACCTTTCATATGGCTGGAGAGTGCCGACTCTCCCATGGCGAAAAGGCTGATCTCCTTTTTGCAGACTTTGCAGCAGGCTACTTGTGGATTTGCGCCACGTCTTATCCATGGTTTATATTTTTCAATATCCAGCCAACGGTCATTGAACTGATTTTGGTCTGCACACTGTCCTCTAGGGGGGGACGTCATGTCGCACATGACAACTGACCAGCATGTCACACACAAGGCCTACAGGGAGAACGTTTTTTTCCCCCATTTCACTATTTTTATTCTCTCCTTTAGATCGATCTGTTGAGCCAGATTGCTGTTAATTGTAAAAATTTATATGATTACAATTTCAAGCATTTACAAGCACTTAGATCGAAAATTCAAGCACTTTCCAAACCTTGAAAACACAACATTAAAACACAAGCATTTTCAAGGATTTCAAGGAACCATACGAACCCTGTATCTGTATTTGTTACCCACATGGAAATGCTCAGCCAGTGTTTTCAGATTTATCCACTCTGGGACCAGTTTTCAACAATGTGCGATCACATTTCCATGCTTTTGCTCTCTAGACTGGATTACACTAATCCTCTTCTTTCAGGCTGTCCCAGCAAGTCACTTAAGACTCTTCAGCTGGCTCAAAATGCTGCAGCGCGTGTCCTGACTAGAACTAGGAGAAGAGACCACACTGATCTCATATTAGCTGCTCTGCCTTGGTTTCTCATAAAATCCAGAACAGAATTCAAGATTCTTCTTTTCACTTATAAAGCTCTCGATGATTGTGCTGCAATACAACCCCTCTTGAACATTGCGTTCCCAAAATTCAGGTCTGCCCATTGTACCATCAGCCCTCGAGCCTTCATTTAACAGGGGCAACTTCTTTTGAATCATTTACCAATCACGGTGCCACGGTAAGCCACCACTGGTGGGCCAGTTCTGTACTCATGGTGACTTCATGTTGGGTTTCGAAGTATGCATGTATGTATGTATTCATTGTATAGTGTCTAGGGATGGGAATTGATAAGATTTATTGATACAATTGCTATTAACGATCCTGCTAATCGATCCAACGATTCCCTTATTGATTCCTGCAGATTTTCCATGTGGGCAAATGTTGGCCTGCAGATTTTCAGTGGCAACAATGTCAAACACACATCACAGCATAGATAACTGCTTCTCCAAGTTGCTTGTGTTTCCACTCACTTAAGGTTGTGCACTAGGCGCCTTTTGTAAAAAATTGAGCCATAATTCTGAACCCTGTCAGTGAAAGGAACTGATACAGGAATTGATTAGCAAAAAGACTAATGATATCGATACTTTGATGGAGTTGTTAACGATTCTCAACTGGAATTGGATTTCGATTCCCATCCCTAACAGTGTCTTGGGTTAGGGTTTTTTATGACTTAGTACTATACAAATAAAGAATGACTGACTGACTGATACCTCTGAAGAAAATGCTCTGGTCACATTTCTGCCGAAGTATCCCTCGGGGTGTAACGGTGTATGTACTCATTTCAGAACGAGCCATTCAATTCGGTACAAACATGTACCAAATGAATACATGCCTACAGCATGCAACTCGGTGTTCTGCACAGGTGTGTGTGGTGTGTCTGGTGTCAGACGGCAAAAGCAAACCATCCACCTGCCTTCACACAGGTCCCTGTCAGAGAATACATGGGCTTCGTTGTGAAAAACAATGAAGAAAGACAAGGCAACAGTTACATGAGACCGCATTATTCACCATCTATGGTGATCAGCAGTGCTCTGCTAATGTGCAGTGAGCCCACTGAAGAGGAAACTGATAACAGACAAAAGTTTCATTTGTGGAACTTGATGCTGACAACTATCCCCAAAAGCAGGATTTTGGTCAGATAATTTCATTCTGTGGACTGTGGGAATGATTACACATCCCCTTTCACCTTTTGGACTCACACAGAAACTTAACAGACTCATAGACATCCATCCTGCCCCCTCTGCAGCACTCCTCTCAGGTAAGAAAAGCTAATGTTGCTATCAGTTAACAAACATGAGAGATTCACACCTGTAGTTGCTCAGTCTGACCAGAGGAGGGATGTTGTTTCCAAACGAGTCTGAACTACCAGATCATGTTAGTGTTTGTGGTCAGAGGGTGAAATAAAGCATCAGATATACACCAGCTGACTGGTGATGACAGCAGCGTGCACTCCTGATGGTGTTCACGTCCTGTGTTAGCATGAGAGAAAGTGAGTGCACGTCAGACTGTGGATAATAAATGCACATGTGTGTGAGTGTAAATATGTTCATGTGTATTTGTATGAGATAAACTGTGTTGAGTAAGTTTGTATTACATGTGTGATTTTCTGTGAGAGTAAATGTGTATGAAAGAGAAAGCATGTGTATACACGTGTATTCGTGCGAGATATTGTGTATGGGAGTCTGTGTTTGTATTAGTGAGTTTAAATGACAGTAACTGTGTGTCATAAGTTGTGAAGTTGTGGATTAAAGTAAAAATAAAACATCGTATAAAGTAAAATCCAAGACACATACTTTTCGATAATGGTGGAGGTTTGAACACACTTTCTCTGTACAGGGAAAACACCTTCAAACCCTTTGTTGTATTTAATTGATAAAAGAATAAAATGATGATATGATATGGTTGAGTACCACTCTTAAATTCAAGAAATTCAGGCCACAATTTAACAAAATTTAATCAAAGAAACTAGATCTGAGAGAAAAATAGAAACTTTTTCAGGAACAATCCCTGATTTAGGGTCAGAGCATGACAGAGGTCAATCGGGCCAAATTACATCTCCTCTTTATCCCCATGGGTCATTTATGATGCCTTTGCTGTGTCATATCAAGCTTTCAAAGCCAACAGTGAATGGTTGTAAGGCGCATACCATCTCATCTGTGTCAGTGAAAGAAGGACCTATCAGGCCTCACATCCATGTAGGGCTGGGCGATATTACCTAATCTCAGTTTCACGATTACTTGAAGCTCTTACCTCGATTATGATTCATGAAAGATTATTTTATGCTATGCTGGAACAAACTAGTGGTGTTACCGACGGTCGTTGAAACGGTCTTCCTGCAGTCTTTACACCTAACTTCTTTCTGCTCGATGTCAACTGCACAGAATCCAAATGTGCTCAAACAACGGAGACGCCATTTTTCTTGGCTACAAGGTCCTCTGATAGATTGGCGCTTGTCTCCTCCATGTTGGCAGCGCGTCCTTCACTCTTGGCGAAAGTGAACGCAGACTGTATGGAGGCTTCAAGTCTCTGCTTACCTTGCAGGTTTGAAGAAGTTGGCACCACAGCTGTTTCATGAGCAACCAGGACCAATGCTTTCTATTTCAGTGGCAAACACCACATGTGCTATAGCCATTAACAAATATGGTATCATGCAGTGACATCAATTATGATATTAATTTTGGTGCCGTGTAATGACAAAAGTTCACTGGTTTCAGAACACACACCACATGCTATCATGGATGTATATGTGACATATGCATTTGAAGGGTGTGAATGTGTTACTGATACTGATGGACAACTGACATAGAAACTCCTACCGTCAGTGAGTGACTGTGTAGATGTGACCTGTGATGTAAAGATGCTTTGAGAAGTCAAAGACTCTAAAAAGTTCTTTACCAGCTCAAGTCAGTTGACTATTGATAGTGTTGTAGGTGCATTTCATGTTCAGTGGTGTTTTTACATTTAGACCGCAGAGTGTGATAAAGAGCAAGGATTCATTTTGTCTCAAGAGTCAGAAATTTAATTTGACAACTGAGATTTGTTTACCGATCAGCAAAAAATTGTATTGTCACAATCGTGAAGGACTGTAAAATGATGAAACTTTCATAAAGAGGAGGAGGAGGAGGAGGAAGAGCAGGACCCCCACCCCAAAAAAAGTGATGAAACAACTTTGATAAAGGCATTAGGGACTGCAGTAATGCAGTGCAGATACTCAGACTTCGTCAGAAGATGTTTCAATTCAGTCCATCATCAAGTCTGTTTTAGCTCACAGAAAACAAAGCTGTCGGGGAAGGCTGACTTTCCCTCTGTCACCAGCCAAGCAGGTAGAAATAAAGAAACTCAAGCAGGAGAGTCGTGTGACAGTGTGTGTCTGTGAGAGTATGTGTCTGTGAGAGTGTGTGTGTGTCTGTGAGTGTGTGTGTGTGTCCGTGAGTGAGTGTGTGTGTGCGTGTGTCTGTGAGTGAGTGTGTGTGTCTGTGGGGGTGTGTGTGTGTGTGTCTGTGAGTGAGTGTGTGTGTGTTGGGAGCTGTTACCTTGTGGATGTGCCCTTCCTCACATCACAGATGCTGCACTTAAAAGCCTCGGCAGTGTTTCTGAAGGTGCACACGCTACAGTCCCAGTAGCCCTCGTCGGCGGTCTGCTTGGCTTGTCTCTTTGGCCTAAAAATGATGATGTCAGGACAATGTCATTATGATTATTGCTAGGAATGTTACCGGCATCGTCTAACACAGACAACAAGACAGGGAGAAACACAGGCTCCATGTCAGAGCAGAATCTGAGGTGGTGTTGTCGTCAACAGGGGCTTCGGTCCAGCAGCAGAGCTCACTAAACACAATTTCAGCCCGATTCTGCAGCCCTGTCCCGTATTATTGTAGCGCTGCTAGGCTAGCACACGGGCAACCGCTGCTAATTCTGACACCGAAACTAGCATGTCGGCCGATAAGCCCGAGTCTGCCGAACCCCACTGCGGCGTCTGTCTCCGGCAGACAGACAGGGACACGGCTACAGGGATGCCAGGTGTCCCCTTAGACAGATTCCCTTTGTCTGATAAATGACTTGGTTTCAGGGAGCGACAAGCCGCCATAGTGTCTGCACTGTGTTAGCTAGCCGTGGTGGACTAACAGAGGGGCAGAAACGATCCTGACGCATTTGGAAAACCGAGACCTGAGCTCAGAAAACCTGCATGAACCGGGACTCAATGGTCGGATTACCTTGTCGGGCTCTTTTTATCGCCCATGATGACTATTAATCCTTGAAAATAAGAAGAGATGGCCTCTGCAATTGTCAGTTAGGTGTGCTGCTTTCAAAATAGATCCGCTATAGATGCTGTGGGTAGACAGGCTATAGTGAGAGCTAGGGACGGCACAGCGACTGACTGCACTGCACCACGTGACAGGCTGCCAGCCAATCACAGGGCTCGATTATAAAGCCTGACTCGATTATTTCAAGTTGTTTAAATAACCACAAACATCTTCAATATTTCAGATTGATCTGATCATTAAAATAACCACAAACATCTTCAATACTTCAGATCGATCTGATCATTAAAATAACCACAAACGTCTTCAATACTTCAGATAGATCTGTTCATTAAAATAACCAGAAACATCTAATACTTCAGACTGATCTGATCATTATAATAACCACAAACATCTTCAATACTTCAGATAGATCTGTTCATTAAAATTACCACAAACATCTTCAATACTTCAGACCGATCTGATCATTAAAATAACCACAAACATCTTCAATACTTCAGATCGATCTGTTCATTAAAATAACCACAAACATCTTCAAGATTTCAGACCGATCTGTTCATTAAAATAACCACAAACATCTTCAATACTTCAGATCGATCTGATCATTAAAATAACCACAAAGATCTTCAATACTTCAGATCGATCTGTTCATTAAAATAACCACAAACATCTTCAATACTTCAGATCGATCTGTTTATTAAAATAACCACAAACATCTTCAATATTTCAGTTCGATCTGTTCATTAAAATAACCACAAACATCTTCCATACGTCAGATAGATCTGTTCATTAAAATAACCACAAACATCTTCAATACTTCAGATCGATCTGTTCATTAAAATAACCACAAACATCTTCAATACTTCAGATCGATCTGTTCATTAAAATAACCACAAACATCTTTAATATTTCAGTTCGATCTGTTCATTAAAATAACCACAAACATCTTCAATATTTCAGTTCGATTTGTTCATTAAAATAACCACAAACATCTTCAATACTTCAGATCGATCTGTTCATTAAAATAACCACAAACATCTTCAATATTTCAGATCGATCTGATCATTAAAATAACCACAAACATCTTCAAGATTTTAGATAGATCTGTTCATTAAAATAACCACAAACATCTTCAAGATTTAAGATAGATCTGATCATTAAAATAACCACAAACATCTTCAAGATTTAAGATAGATCTGATCATTAAAATAACCACAAACATCTTCAAGATTTAAGATAGATCTGATCATTAAAATAACCACAAACATCTTCAATACTTCAGATCGATCTGATCATTGAAATAACCACAAACATCTTCAATATTTCAGAGACTGATCTGATCATTAAAATAACCACAAACATCTTCAAAACTTCAGATCGATCTGTTCATTAATATAACCACAAACATCTTCAATACTTCAGATCAATCTGTTCATTAAAATAACCACAAACATCTTCAATATTTCAGAGACCTATCTGATCATTAAAATGACCACAAACATCTTCAAGATTTAAGATAGATCTGATCATTAAAATAACCACAAACGTCTTCAATACTTCAGATAGATCTGTTCATTAAAATAACCACAAACATCTTCAATACTTCAGATCGATCTGATCATTAAAATAACCACAAACATCTTCAATACTTCAGATCGATCTGATCATTAAAATAACCACAAACATCTTCAAGATTTAAGATAGATCTGTTAATTAAAATAACCACAAACGTCTTCAATACTTCAGATAGATCTGTTCATTAAAATAACCACAAACGTCTTCAATACTTCAGATCGATCTGTTCATTAAAATAACCACAAACATCTTCAATATTTCAGACCGATCTGATCATTAAAATAACCACAAACATCTTCAATACTTCAGATCGATCTGTTCATTAAAATAACCACAAACATCTTCAATACTTCAGACCGATCTGATCATTAAAATAACCACAAACATCTTCACTACTTCAGATCGATCTGTTCATTAAAATAACCAGAAACATCTTCAATATTTCAGACCGATCTGATCATTAAAATAACCACAAACGTCTTCAATACTTCAGATAGATCTGTTCATTAAAATAACCACAAACATCTTCAATACTTCAGATCGATCTGATCATTAAAATAACCACAAACATCTTCAAGATTTAAGATAGATCTGTTCATTAAAATAACCACAAACGTCTTCAATACTTCAGATAGATCTGTTCATTAAAATAACCACAAACGTCTTCAATACTTCAGATAGATCTGTTCATTAAAATAACCACAAACATCTTCAATATTTCAGACCGATCTGATCATTAAAATAACCACAAACATCTTCAATATTTCAGACCGATCTGTTCATTAAAATAACCACAAACATCTTCAATACTTCAGACCGATCTGATCATTAAATAACCACAAACATCTTCACTACTTCAGATCGATCTGTTCATTAAAATAACCACAAACATCTTCAATATTTCAGATCGATCTGATCATTAAAATAACCACAAACATCTTCACTACTTCAGACCGATCTGATCATTAAAATAACCACAAACATCTTCAATACTTCAGATCGATCTGATCATTAAAATAACCACAAACATCTTCAATATTTCAGACCGATCTGATCATTAAAATAACCACAAACATCTTCAATATTTCAGACCGATCTGATCATTAAAATAACCACAAACATCTTCAATACTTCAGACCGATCTGATCATAAAAATAACCAGAAACATCTTCAATATTTCAGACCGATCTGATCATTAAAATAACCACAAACATCTTCAATATTTCAGACCGATCTGATCATTAAAATAACCACAAACATCTTCAATACTTCAGATCGATCTGTTCATTAAAATAACCACAAACATCTTCAATATTTCAGATCGATCTGATCATCAAAGTAACCACAAACATCTTCAAGATTTAAGATAGATCTATTTATTAAAATAACCACAAACATCTTCAATACTTCAGATCGATCTGATCATTAGAATAACCACAAACATCTTCAATACTTCGGATAGATCTGTTCATTAAAATAACCACAAACATCTTCAATACTTCAGATCGATCTGATCATTAAAATAACCACAAACATCTTCAATATTTCAGAGATCGATCTGATCATTAAAATAACCACAAACATCTTCAATACTTCAGATCGATCTGATCATTAAAATAACCACAAACATCTTCAATACTTCAGATCGGTCTGTTCATTAAAATAGCCACAAACATCTTCAATACTTCAGATAGATCTGTTCATTAAAATAACCACAAACATCTTCAATACTTCAGATCGATCTGTTCATTAAAATAACCACAAACATCTTCAATACTTCAGATTGATCTGATCATCAAAGTAACCACAAACATCTTCAATTCTTCAGAGATCGATCCGTTCATTAAAATTATCACAATCAACTCAAATACTTCAGATCAATATTCTTCTACTCTTTAACAGAGGCTTTGTATTATTGACCTACTTCCCCACTGATTTTCTTGAGATCTTGTACTTCTGTCAGATGGGCTCAGTGTGTTAGGGCACCATCCAAAACTGTCCACTTTTGTATATAAATAAATCTATCTATGCCATTTTTCTGAATTTATGTATGCTTTTCAGTGCGATATCTACTCACACATCTGCATGTGCAACCATGTGCTGTGAGCATCGTGCAATATTATATTCAGTCTGGCACTTTATAACCTTGGGCACTGGTTAATGTGCAATGTAACATGCACTTTATATTTATGTGCAATAATGGGCAATGTGCAATATAAAGAGGACCTGAGCTCCCAGGCAGCTATCACATTTGGCACTTTAGCACAATAGCACTTTAGATAGCGCTCCAGCACTTTATAATTCAGTGTGTAGAATTCCCATGGTTGACATTGCATTTATGAATGGCTCACAAATAAACTGTTCACCCACTGACTCCCAATGTTTGAGCTGAGCTAATTAGTGGTGCGCGAGCTCTGCCCGTCTCTTCTTTGTTACTGCGCCCACAGTTGAAAGAATGGTGTCTGTCTGCTTGTCCTGGACTCAGGAGTGAAGCAAGACATGAAGACAACAAAAAAAGTTGGCACATCCCTTTAAGGCCCATGAATTCCTTCTGTTGTAAGATGTTATGACAACGATTACAGGAGGATTTCAGACATTTAAGAACCTGCTGGTCTTTTGAGCCCCTGGGTTTCCATTCTTAATGAAGACACAGTAGCTCTGTGTTTGTCTTTTATAGAGGAGCACGTTTGTAATACAAGGGCTGACCTGGGGCCTATAGCACTAAAGCAGGATTAATGTCTTAGTGAGGTAACTTCATGGTTAACCCTGATTCATCGATAGCACAAAGCTGGTTCATTTCTTATCTGGGTAGATCACCATGGTGACTTTGAAAGGCTAACCTGCTCTGGAGCAGGATAAGTTGGAGGTTGAATCTGATCCTGTAAAATGCCCCTCGCACTAGCCAATCAGCTACTCCGAAACAATGGCCTGTCCTCTTCTCCCGAACCCGGTAGACAGAGGCACAACTCGTGAGACGAGTGTTAAGATGAGAAAGGGTGTCCCGAGACCGATCTGACCCACTAGATCAACCTGTTGATGTGCTATACGAGCGGTACCGGTTCTCGCGGCCCAGACTCATCTACCTGTCTGATATATTGGAGCCGTTTATTGTCTGCGCAACCCGCTTGAAGCAAAACTGGGTGCACTGACTGTCTCGCAGTCATTGTGCATCGCCCTGCTGTATAAACTTCATTTATATAGCCCCTTTCATACATTCAAATGCACCATACTTGACAAATAAAAGGGATGTAATGCTGATGTGAAACAGCACATTATTCTATCACGTCATTCCTGCACTTTATTCATTGTGTTGTGTGTGGGGTGTATTTCAGTCCAGCTATTTATTCTTAAATTGTTAATTTGGGTCGGACATCAGCTCGGTATGTTGGCATGATTTCATTGTGGTGACGACTTAAATCTTAAATGAAGCATGATATGACATGAAACAGACCAAGGTTAGACCAACAGACCTTAGTTACCAGATGCAGTGATGTTTTTGTATTTATTTTTTATCTGCTCACACGACCTTCTCACTCCAGAGGGATTACATCTGGGGAATGGGATGATAATTGTCAGACACGCAGTTCATTTGCACAGTATATTGTTTCTTCAGATTCACGTGTGTGATCAGTGTCAGATTGAACCATTGGTAAGTAACTTACGCATTTACACAGTCCGCTATGTGTTGCCACACATTTTGCCTATGATTGAGAGGGCGCTACGGTGTTTCCTGTCTCCATTGTACTGGCTTTGTCATCCTCATATTTTAACATTATCAGACGTTGCTCTTCACATGTGAAATAGGAAGCTCTGTCAGAGTTGGGGAGAGGCCAAGGAGAGCTGACAGTTGCCCCATAGGCCTGGCTTAGCATGCTCCAAGTGTTCGGCCAAAGGTCAAAGTCAGGGGCATGTCCAGAGCACACTTGGGGCCTCATTTATAAAACTGTGCGTAGGAAAGATCACTATTGATGGCGTATGCTGGAAACACAGGAAATGCGTGCGCACAAAAACTTTGAGATTTATAAAAGAGTGCGCATGCACATCCTATGCTGGTTTTCATTGATACAACTATTCAACTATAAAGTTATATGAGGGAACGCTTTGCCCCGCCCATATGGTGCCTATAAGTCCGGAGAACGCCCTTGATGAATTTTCAATGATACCAATTTCACGATGGAAAAAAGAAATGGTCCGACGTAAAAGTGGAGGGGAAAAGCGAATCGCTCTCCATGGACAGAGTGTCTGAGCGACAGGTGGGGGAAAGGGCACACCGGAGGCCCCCCCCCCAGATGAAAAGCTGTCTGGGATCATCAGGGAGTCCCTCCTGAGCGGTGTGGTGATGGAGTCTCCCATGCGCCACCTTCTCCAGCAGTGCCGGATAAGCCACTTTGTGTCTTTACGCATTGTGAGTGCGTGCCTTTTCATATGCAACCATCACTTCATTTCCTGAACAGCTACAGGTGTTGTAGCCTAATTGATCAGCAGTTTGATGCGATGATCATGTCATTTTAATTAGTTATTAATACAGAACTTTGTTTGTATGGCACATTTTGGGAATGAGGGTACTGTCTGCCCTATTGTTTATGTGAATGGATTTCATAAAAACATGTAAGGTTTGTTTCACAATGGGCGGAACTCATGTGCGAGATAAACATGTAATTTTCTGCTCCATCTCAATGCTTGAAATCATCCCCCAAGTTGAGAATTTCAACTCACTCACTCACTAACGATGAAAATAGCGACGCACTTACTAGTAAAGAAGCTAGGGAACCCAGAGACAAGCTGCTTCGTGAAATCTACTCCATCTCCAAAGACCTCCGTGAGTTCAAAAGCAACATACACACAGCTATCTGCGAACTTAACCCCTTAAAGCCTGTTGTATCATATTTGATACATACTTTTATGATACCTCTATCTAATCAATATGGTCAACAAATTACTTACTAGGGGGACCTTCTGCTGGAGGGGTGCACTGCCAGCGCCCTTACCCCGGTGAAAAAATAACAATAAAATCATAATAATTTGCGATGCCCTCTCTTTTCTGTCTTGAAAATAACAAACTTACAAAATAAAGTAATTAATACATACAATGTTCGTCACTTGGGGCGCCCCCCACGTCACATGACACGGGGCCGCTTCTCAAGCAAATCAAAGAGGAGTCAGAGCAGGTGATTTTATTAATTACAATACACTATCAACAGGAAAAGGGCGGCGAAGCCCTCCAGCACAGCATTCCGCAAAAGAAGAAAAGAGGAGGAGAAAAAGAAATCCAAATATTAAGGTAACATGATGTCAACTTATTTTTTTTAATCTTTATTTCTATAGGGCCAATTCATAGTGTTATCTCAAGACACTTTACAATAGAGCAGGCTGAAGACAAACTCTTCATTTTATGGATACATATATATGCATATATACATATATAAAATACACATATACATATACAGTGCTGTGAAAAAGTATTTGCCCCTTCCTGATTTCTTATTTTTTTGCATATTTGTCACACTGAAATGTTTCAGATCATCACACAAATTTTAACATTATACAAAGATAACCTGAGTAAATACAATATGCAGTTTTTAAATGATGATTTTATTTATTAAGGGAAAAAGCTCTCCAAACCTACATGACCCTATGTGAAAAAGTAATTGCCCCCTGAACCTGGTTGTGTCACCCTTGGCAGCAACAGCTGCAATCAAGCGTTTGTGATAACTGGTGATGAGTCTTTCACATCGCTGTGGAGAAGTTTTGGCCCACTCTTCTGTGCAGAATTGTTTTAACTCAGCCACATTGGAGGGTTTTTGAGCATGAACTGCCCGTTTAAGGTCACACCACAGCATCTCAATTGGATTTAAATTTGGACTTTGACTCGGCCACTCCAAAACCTTAATTTTGTTTTTTTAAGCCATTCAGAGGTGGACTTGATAGTGTGTTTTTGGGTCATTGTCCTGTTGCATAACCCAAGTGCGCTTGAGCTTGAGGTCACGAACTGATGGCCGAACGTTCTCCTTCAGGATTTTCTGGTAGACAGCAGAATTCATGATTTCATCAACCACAACAAGTTGTCCAGGTTCTGAAGCATCAAAGCAGCCCCAGAACATCACACTACCACCACCGTGTTTGACTGTTGCTATAATGTTCTTTTTAACAAATGCTGTGTTGCTTTTACTCCAGATGTAACGGGACGCACACCTTCCAAAAAGTTCAACTTTTGTCTGGTCAGTCCACAGAATATTTTTCCTAAAGTCTTGGATCTTTTTTGGCAAATGTGAGACGAGCCTTTGTGTTCTTTTTGGTCAGTAGTGGTTTTGGCCTTGGAGCTCTCCCATGATACCATTTTTGCTCAGTCTCTTTCTTATTGTTGAGTCATGAATTCTGACCTTAACTGAGGCAGGTGAGGCCTGCAGTTCTTTAGATGTTGTTCTGGGTGTAATTTTAGTAGGCCGTCCACTCCTGGGAAGGTTCACCACTGTTCCCAGTTTTCTCCATTTGTGGATAATGGCTCTGATCGTGGTTCACTGGAGTCCTAAAGCCTTAGAAATGGCTTTGCAATAGACTGATAGATTTCAATCATGTTCTTGAATTTCTTTGGATCGTAGCATGATGTGTTTCTTTTCGAGATCTTGCAGCCTACTTCACTTTGTCAGACAGGTTCTGTTTAAGTGATTTCTTAATTCAAGGGGTCTGCAGTAATCAGGTCTGGGTGTGGTCAGTGAAATTGAACTCAGCTTTCAAAAAGATGTGGTTAAACACAGTTAATTTATGATTTAACAAGGGGGGGGGGGGCAATTACTCTTTCACATAGGGTCATGTAGGTTTGGAGAGCTTTTTCCCTTAATAAATAAAATCATCATTTAAAAACTGCATTTTGTATTTGCTCAGGTTATCTTTGTTTAATATTAAAATTTGTGTGATGATCTGAAACATTTATGTGTGACAAATATGCGAAAAAATAAGAAATCAGGAAGGGGGCAAATACTTTTTCACAGCACTGTATATACAAATATATACATCCAACACCCAACATGAATCCATATAGCCAATCATGAATCCCTCCATCATGGCTGAAGAAAAAACCTTCTGTTAAGCAGCAGGAAATCTTGAATGTGGACCCCAGTCTCATGATGAACAGCAAATCCACACGATGCTGTGTTGGGTGTGTGGGCAAAGGGAGGGAGGTAAGTGGAGACAAGTGGACTAAAGTAAGAACTAAAGTTAGTGACAGATCAATGGACCAATCATAGACCTGTCGTCGTCAAATTTTTTTCTGCTGGAAAACAAATTTATTAGAGGTTAGCCTCTTGAGATGCAACATCTCGTTTTCAGGAGGGTCCTCATGTCTGTGTGGTTGTGGTGATAATTTTATAGAAGTATAATCAATAAAAGTCTTACTGAAAATAAGAATTTATGGTAGTGACGAACTCATGGGTGCCCAGACCACAAGTGCATCCCTACCATATTTGTCTCCGTTAAGTATAAATGTATTAATGGTAGACCTCTTGAGATGTGACACCTCATTTTCAAGAGGGAACCTATGTCTATATGGTGCTAAAGATGGTTACTATAGATGTATCAACCATGGATAGAAAGATCATGTTAATATCTACATTAACAGCTATAATGATTATGAACTGCAATGAGATGGCCAAATATGTGTTATGTCTGTAATTGTAGTTATTGAGGCTTCATGACTCCACAGCAGCAGGCAGTCTCCACCAAGGATCCCAGGCCACCTAAAAGACCAGAGCCAGAGACGAGTACAGGAGCAAACAGAAAGGGGCAGAGGCAGATATGGAGAGAGAGTGTGAGAGGGAGAGGGATAGAGCCCAGTGTGCCAGATCCCCCCGGCAGTCTAAGTCTATTGCATCTTAACTATGTGTCTAAACTATGGACTATGAGCTCGTCCCTAACTGAAAGCTTTATCAAAGAGGAATGTTTTAAGTCTAACCTTAAAGGTAGAGAGGGTGTCTGCCTCCTGAACGGTGGTCAGTAAATGGTTCCAGAGAAGAGGAGCCTGATAACTGAAGGCTCTACCTCCCAGACTACTTCTAGAGACTGATGGAACCACGAGCAGGCCAGCATTTGGGAGCGTAATGTTCTAGAGGGGCTGTACGGCACTACAAGCTCTTTGAGGTAAACTGGTGCCTGTCCACTGAGAGCTTTATAGGTGAGAAGAAGAATTTTGAATTCTATTCTATATTTTATTAAAGCCAATGCAGAGAAGCTAATACAGGAGTAATGTGGTCTCTTCTCCTAGTTCTAGTCAGTACACGTGCTGCAGCATTTTGAACCAGCTGAAGCGTCTTAAGCGACTTACTGGGACAGCCTGAAAGAAGAGAATTACAATAGTCCAGTCTAGAGGTAACAAAAGCATGGACTAGCTTTTCAGCATTGCTCTGAGACAGGATATGCCTAATTTTAGCAATGTTACAAAGATGAAAAAAGGCTGTTTTTGAAATTTGCTTTATGTGAGAGTTAAAGGATAAATCCTGATCAAATAGAACCCCAAGATTTCTAACAGTTGTGCTTGGCATCAGGCCAATGCCATCTATGGCAGTTAAATCATTAGAAAAGGTTTCTCTAAGGTGTAAGGGGCCCAGCACAATGACCTCTAACCTCTGAGTTAAGAAGAAGAAAATTCCTGTCTATCCAGGTTCTAATGTCCTTTAGACACACGTCTAGTTCAGATATCTGATTTGTCTCACCTGGCTTCATTGATACATACAGCTGAGTATCATTAGCGTAACAATGACAATTAACAGAGTATTTCCTCATGATATCACCGAGGGGAAGCATATATATGGAGAAGAGAATTGGACCTAGCATGGAGCCTTGAGGTTGTTCACGTGTACAAACTGGTATCTATCAGATAAGTAGGACTTAAACCAATTTAGGGCAGTCCCTGTAATCCCGAGTAATATCTCTAATCTCTGTATAAGAACATCATGATCAATGGTGTCAAAAGCTGCACTAAGCTCTAACAAAACAAGTACTGAGAGAAGTCCCTCATCTGAAGCTGAGAGTAGGTCGTTAGTTACTTTAACTAGAGCAGTCTCTGTGCTGTGATGAGCTCTAAATCCTGACTGAAAGTCCTCAAACAGGCTGTTGTTCTGAAGGAAGTCACATAGCTGATTAGCCACTGCTTTCTCCAGGGTCTTTGAAGTAAATGGAAGGTTTGATATAGGCCTGTAGTTAGCTAATGTTCCCGAATCGAGGTTAGGTTTTTTAAGGAGAGGTTTGATTACAGCTACTTTAAAAGACTGTGACATGTAGTCTGTTGATAGAGATATATTATTGTTTCCAACAAGGATGGACAAACTAGGGGAAAGACCTCCTTGAACAGCTTAGTTGGGATCGGGTCTAAAAGGCAGGTTGATGGTTTGGAGGAGGAGACAAGAGAATTTAGCTCCTGAAGGCTAATTGTAGAGAAACAGTCTAACTCAAGTCTGACTACATTTAATGGTACGGTAGGTTCGGGTGAAAACAGGGAGTTGCTAATTTTATCTCTAATTTTAAGAATTTTATCATTAAAAAAGCTCATAAAGTCCTCACAGCTGAGAGCTAGAGGAATCACAGGCTCAATAGAGCTCTGACTCTGTGTCAGCCTGGCTACAGTGCTGAAAAGGTACCTAGGGTTGTTTTTATTTTCTTCAATTAGTGAGGAGTAGTAGGCAGCTCGAGCATGTCGTAAGGCTGTCATGCAGTTATTATTACTTTCCTGGCACAGTATACGTGACTCCTCCCTTTTATTGGAGCGCCATATTCTCTCTAATTTACAGGATGCTTGTTTAAGTTCACGAGTTTCAGAAGTAAACCAAGGAGCCGTCCTCTAATGTTCAACAGTTTTTTGTCTCAGTGGCGCAATTGAATCCAAAGTGGATCTTAGTAGACTGGCAGAGTCATCAACAAGCTGATCCAGCTGAGAGGGGCTATAGCTAATATCACAGTTATCAGTTGGCCAAGTTATTGAGTTTAAGGCAGCAGGAATGGCTTCTTTAAATTTAGCCACGGCACCATTGGACAGATTTCTACTCTTCACAATTTTGTTACAAAACACAAAATCCTCTAAGAAGATGTTAAAAGTTACTAAGAAGTGATCGGATAATAAAGGATTTTCAGGAAAAACTTTTAGTTTATTAACATCAAGGCCATAGTGTAACCCAGGTTATATAATGGTTTTTATTTGTGATTTAAATTGATTTGATTGTACTTTGTGATCCCCCTATGTGTCTGAGTGGCCCTCGTGAACCTCCATAGCCCAGAATCTGTTTAAATTATTTTAGGTTAATCTGCTTTTGATTTATATTTATTTATTTTACTTAATTCCACTTCCAAACACTCACCTATACGCCGTTGATCAGTAAACCAATCAGGACACACCCCACCATTCAAAAGTATCCGGTTCACGAGGGCTCTTCCTTTTCCACTTCTGATGAAACCGCAGACACAGCAGGGGAAGACTAACGCCACAAGTGTAACGAGAGAACGCTACACATGTAATTATTCACTAGAACGGTGAGCTGTATTTTCTTTGTCTTTTCCTTTTGTATTTATGTTCTGTTTAAATCTTTATGTATCGTGCCGCGGTGAGCGCAGCACGCGATTCTTTTTAAAAGTAATTGTTTTAGTTTCATTTTTTATGATACAATAATTTTGACCTGTTTTAGGTCAGGTTTTTTGTCCCCCATGAAAAAAACGAAGATTGAAGACGACGATGGCGAGCTAGATCACGGACTTTTGATTTCTTCCTCCCTCCCTGGATCACAGTTGACTCCACATGGTTCTCATCCCGGTACCCTGAACACGTCTTTCTTCCCCCACCAGAGAAAAGACTATTTCCCTCCCATTTTTTTTCCTTCTTTAAAAGATGCATTATGTTGTTGTTATGATTGTTTGACTTGTGTTTATTTTATTTGAATCAGAAAAATAACATCATTTACTTACTTGAAGTCACTAATTGTCTGTCTTGATTTCGCACATTCAATATTTTCTTTGAGCTTCATGGGACGAACCTTGGTTATTTAATTGAATTATTTTTCTGTTACACCTACTTTAATCCTGAATATTTGAGTTAAGTTAATAAGTGTAAGAGTGAAGCCTAAGTAAAACCATTTCTAATTTGATTTCCTTTAACTTAAAGTTGAACAGAACTAAGTTGTGTGAACTCAAATTAATTTTTTTTACAATTCTTTAAATTAAATTTAGAGTTTGAACTAGCCCTTAGTTAAAAAGAAAATTGAATTAATCATAATATATCTATATATTTTTTTCTTTTTCCCTAAAATTAAATAACGTAATAAGTTATTCTTTAAAGATTATATATTTAAGTTGATTACAATCAAAGTTAACAACCTCAAATTGTTACAATATGCTAGAATAAGATCGAGAGTGTGGTTAAAACGATGAGTAGCTCCATAAACAGCCTGAATAAAACCAACTGAGTCTATTAGGGACATAAAAGCTGAGCTAAGGCTATCACTTTCTTTGTCATCGTGGATATAAAAATCACCTAAAATGAGTATTTTATCAGAGCTAAGGACCAAGTTTGATATGAACTCAGAAAATTCTGATAAGAATTCAGAATAAGGGCCTGGAGGACGGTAAATTATCACAAATAGGACAGGCTGGCAGGTTTTTGAGTCAGTATGAGATAAATTTAGAACAAGGCCTTCAAAAGAAGAGTAATTAGCCTTTGGCCTAGGGTTGATTTGGAGACAAGAATGATAAATAGCTGCTACATCACCTCCACAGCCTGTGTCTCATGGTATATGAGTATTTGAGTGACTGGGAGGAGTGAATTCATTTAAACTGACATATTCCTCCTTGCACAGCCATGTTTCAGTTAGACAGAGTAAATCAATGTGATTTTCTGAAATAAGGTCATTCACTAGTAAAGATTTGGATCTCAGTGATCTAATATTTAAGAGACCATATCTAATTATCTGATGTTTTGAAGCTTCTACGTTTGAGGTTTTGATTTTAATCAGACTTCTATGACTGACACCTCTTTTATTTGTTTGTGTGAATATCTGTATGAGGTTTGGGTCGGGGGACAGACACAGTCTCTATAGAATAACATTCATCACTATCACAGCAGTCATAGCAGTTATCATAGTGATTAACACAACTGTCATAACAGTAATGGGTGGAAAACTGTCCTAAAGTAAGCGCAGAGGAGCGTGGAGGACTGCAGCTCTGCAACATGGTCTCATCTCTGAGAGGTCATAGGTCAGACTCTGCCATGTTTTTAGATGGGGCATTCTACCGAACGTGTCCAAAATGCTGTCCCCTGACAAAAAAAAAAAAGCAAACAAAAATTTATTCAGTCATATATGGTTGCAAAGGTCTTTTTATAAACTATTTAAACCCAAAACATTAATGAGATAGAGATACGTTCTTAATATAAAAAAATCATCATTTATACTTAGGGTAGGCCTACTTTCTATTGGGAAGAAGTTGTCCCCAGAAGTCCATTACCTAATGAATGCATGTTAAGTTGCTGATTGCTATCATTTTCTGACATAAATGGCTTCTAAAGTCTGAAAATCAGTGCATTACATTAAAACTTGTCAAGACCGTACGTATGTTTACTTGAATTTGGGTATAAATCTTGGGATTTTTATCAAAATATTGTGTTTTTCTGTGAGAACAAGTCTTCAAAGTATACTAACAAGCCATGTGCTTGCTAGTATACTGTAGCTGTGCAAAGAATTAGTTAAAAATGTCACTACCGAAATGGTCATAACCCAAACATCTGATAATGTTTCGGTCATGACACGATCGTTTCAGTTCTGACAAAACAGAATGATTAGTAGTTAAACCCCATCATTTTAAAATGTATGCTCTAAATAATCATGTCAATAATCTCTTTGTAGCAAATTAACATATTTACGACAATGATTTGTTTTGTAGTTAATTAAAAGATCCTTAAAAAACTTACACATCTGATCCTCAGGACCAAATCGGTCCCCTTCCTAAAAAGTGCTTTAAAAATATTATTTATTAATATTTTTTTCCACCTTAAACGACTCAAACTTTTAAAACTACTTGAGCCTGAAATATTCATATCAAGTTTTGATTATATTATGTTTTTTTTAACCCTTTAAATGCCAGTATGTTTACCGAAAACCACTGTTTTTTTTATTGTAAATAAACAAAAAACAAAGATATTTTCCAAAATATACATTTCAATGACTATTAGGTCATTATTTCTATTAGGCCCTGGGATGGGTCAATGATTGGCAGAAACAGTGATTTTGATGCATTGTTCACTTTTCTGCAGAGTACATTTGATCCTCGGGACCAAATCGTTCCCCTTCATAAAAAGGGCTATGAACATATTATTTAATATTTTTTTCCACTTTAAACAACTCAAACCTTTAAAACTACTTCAGCCTAAAAAATACGTTTCAAGTTTTAATTATATTATGGAGTTTTTAACCCTTTAAACGCCAGTATCTTAACAGAAAACCACTGATTTTTAATCGTAAAAAAGCCTATATTGATATATGATGAAAAAATGGCTTCATCTGGTGGACAAATATAAAAATTACAACTAGAAAGGTTCTACTTCAAAATAATATTTTAACATGAAGGAATGCATTTGTTTGTGTTTAGATAAATGTGGGGTCAAAAATAGCATTTATAATGGTTTCAGATGGGACCAATTTGGTCTAAAGGCTCAAATATGTCAGGTTTTTTTTCGTTGCTCAGCAATTTTAGGCAATTTTGATTCCATTTTTTGAAAATGATTATCCTTTGGCAAATTTGAAATTGTAGAGCTCAAGGTAAGACATGCCAAAACAGAATGAAAAAAGTGGAGCTGAAAGGTTGAGAGAATACAGACAAAGAGTGAGGGATGACCCAGTGAAATATGAAGAATATTTAAAGAAAGAAAGAGAAAGAAGTAAGAAATGAAGGAAGTCTATCATTGACTTATCTGACAGGGAGCAAAGGAAGATCAGACGAGAATGGAGGGAAAGACAGTGATAACACAGGTATGTCAAGAAAAGAATTTATTGATAATTAAAATAAATGTGTTCCTGACTTTCTCACCATAGGCATAGCCTACATTTGAGGACTGCAACCTTGACAACTGGATGGTCACAACCGAAACAGTGTAGTCACGAATGAAACAGAGTGTTTTGTAAAAAACAAAGTATATTGAGTTATCAACTAATATATTAACAAACTGATTTGTTAACTTTATGTCCTGTTTCTTGAAATATTAACTCTGGAATCAATTTGATAAAATTAGGCATTTTACAGGGAAATATTGCATTCTATTTTTGAAGAATTTTGAAAATTGTTAAAATATTAATTTTTATTGATTTAGTTGTGAAAACTGTCCTGAAAAATTTGTAAAAATGTAAATCTATAGACAACAGCAGAAAAAAAATCTTAAACGGTTTTTCTTTTTTAGCATAGTTTAATATATGTTTCGGTTGTGGCAAATTTTGGGACAGGTAAAACATTGCAAAACATTCAAAAAATACAACATAAAAATTAACTGTTCTTTTACTAGATATGTGACCTTTAGATATGGTACAACGTACATGGGGGAAAATTTGGGTGAATAAAACATACAAAATTTTAAAATATTGCCAGCCCCATTTTGGACACTTCTGGTAGAATGACCCAGATAAGAGAGATGCACCAGCCAAAGTAGGACGGATGCCATCTCCTCCTATCAGACCAGGTTCTCCCCAGAAGGATGTCCAATTATCAATGAAGCCCACATCGTTTGCTGGACACCACCTTGATAGCCAGCGGTTAAATGATAAGTAGCTAAACATGTCATGTTTTGGCAAATGCACTGATTCCACATTCACTTTGGTCAATTCCGACTGAAGACGTCGGGAGTCATTCTTGCCGACATTGAGGACTATCCTATCAAACTTAAGTTTACTTCTTGTCAGCAACTTTAAATCTGACCCAATGTCTCCCACTCTGGCCCCTGGGATGCACCTAACTATGCCCGCTGACTTCACTACCTTCACGTTTCTGACCATGCAGTCACCAATTATCAGAGTTGTCACCGTGGGGAGAAAACCTGTTTCAAACGTGGTCTGGATGGCGGTGTACTGAGTGGGTCTTCGACTTACGGGTATGCTAGCCACGGACAGTGACCCAGTCATTACAAGCCGGGGGAGAAGCTAAGCTAGCGCTAGCGCGGCCCGCAGCGGCTACGTCCTGCTGGCTAGCTACGGCTGCGTAAGAGGGTTTAGGTTCAGAGGTGCGGAGCCGCTTCTCCAGATCAGTGAACCTCGACTCCAAAACTAAGAACATGCTACACTTCATACAATCACCATTACCGCTAAAGGTGGACGAGGAGTAACTAAACATCTGACACATAGGGCAGGCAGGAGAGGAGAGAGAAGCCATACTTAGCGGCTAAATGCTAGGCTAAGCTAAGCTAAGCTAGGAGCAGAAGAGAATCGAACTGAATTACACCGCCTCAGAGAAGCGAGTGCTTTTACTAAACCTTAGTACGTTCGATCGGACGTTAACCAAACAAAACGAGTGTGTTCAAAGCTTAAATATCAGATATTAAGCAGTTGTAATAAGCGTTAGCAGAGCAGAGAGAGAAAACTACAAACAGCGCTACAATGCAAAACAGGAAACGACGACGTCTTCTTCTTCTTACCGCCCCCATCTGATGTGGAGTGTGGATCCCGAGGTTTACTCAATCTTATGCTAGAAAAAAATAATTATATCCTGCTCAGAGCATTTATTTCCCTCAGATATTGAAGTAGCATTTTAAATTCCTTTCTTTCTGAATTTTGTCTCAAAATTTCTACACTAAGTTGACTTTTTGGCTCTTTTAAGTTCTTTGATCAAATTCCTTGTTTCTGCTTCATATCTCCCACACTCAAATAATATATGTTCCCCTGTTCAGAATTTCCACAACTACAACTTCCCGTTGCATGCTTCCCTATCTTAACTAATGTGCTGTTCAGCCCTGTTTGTCCAAATCTCATTCTCTCTCTGATTTCTTCCTGCTCTCCTCATTTCACCAGCTTTCTTTTGTATGCTGTAATACCATCTTCCTTTCCTCTCTTCCTCCCACTGATTTGCCACCTTTCCTTTATTCTCTGTTTGATAATATCCCTCACTTCTGTTTTGCTGAGTTTAATTACTAAATCAATGTTACTATACTTTGTTGCCTCTTTTGCTTCCTTTCTGCTAATTCATTTCCTCTTGTGCCAATGTGTGCTGGTACCCATAGAAATACTACCAACAGGCCCATCATCTGAATTCTGAATAGTACTTGTTGTATTTCTATTAGAATGTCTTTTCTCCCTTCTGACTGGCTGTATTGTAAAGTAGATAATGATGAACTGGAATCTGAGCAAATTATTGTTTTCAGTGGTTTAATTTCCTCTACCCACTGCAGCGCTAACAATATTGCCTTCATTACCCCTGTATATACTGAAACCCCCTCACTGACCCTTTTTGCTACTTTGATATCAAATTCTGGAATGACAAATGCTACTCCTATTCCACTTGTTGAACTTCTGGATGCATCTGTGTAAATCTGTACATAACCGTGATAACTGTCTATATAGTGTTGTGTGTTTCTACTATTATTTTTCCCTCTTCGTGTCAAATCAACATTTGCATCTGGTAATATCCATGGAGGAATTGCTGATAGTGGTACTATTGGACTCACTTTTAGTTGGTCTATTTTCAATTTTTTTGCTTTCTCTGTTTCTGTCCATCCAAAGCTTTTTACTTCCTTCTTTTTCTTTTCCCAGCAAGGCTTTAATATATATTGTGTAGGATGATCTTGTTCATGACCCTGTACATTAACCCAATAATTTAATGACAACTGCATTCTTCGAAGTGCGAGTGGCATCTCCCCCATCTCTACCTGCAGAGCTGCAGTTGGGGTTGTTTTGAATGCTCCTGTGCAGAGTCTCAGTGCCTGATATTGAATTCTGTCTAACTTTTGGGGAGACGTGTTTGCTGCTGATCCATATACCACACTTCCATAATCCATGACTGATCGTATTAATCCACAATATATAGACTTGAGTGACATTCTGTCTGCCCCCACTCACTACCAACCAGACACCTCATAATATTTCACACCATTTTACATTTGTTTATTACTTTATGAATATGTACAGCCCATTTCAACCTTACATCAGACCATAGACCTAAAAATTTAAATTGTTTTACCCTTTCCATTTTTTGTTTATAAAGTTCTAGTTTGACTTCACGTCCAATTCTTTTCCTTGTAAAAAACATTGTCTTCGTCTTATCGACTGAAAATTTAAAGTCCCATTTATATGACCATTCTTCAATTTCTTTATAGCTCCTTGTAGTTTGTTTACAATAAATTCCAAGTTTCTTCCCCTCTTCCAAATTGCTCCATCATCTGCAAAGAGTGAGAATCCCATCCCACTCTCCAATTCCATGAACACATCATTAATCATTAGAGAAAATATCAAAGGGCTGACTATGCTACCTTGAGGTGCTCCATTTTCTATACAAAATTTCCTTGAATATGTCTCTCCTAAGCTCACTTGAATAATCCTTTCCTTTAAAAAATCCCTCATCCATCTGTATATACGACCTTTTATACCCAGACTACTAAATTAATATTAATATTAATAATCCTTCTCTCCACATCATATCATACGCCTTTTCTATATCAAAAAATACGGCCACCACACTTTGTTAATCTGTGCTTTCCTAATTTCATATTCTAGACATAATGCTGGATCAGTATTATTTCTTCCTCTTCTAAAACCACTTTGGTATTTTGATACATATCCTCTCTTCTCTACATAATACATTAATCTTTCATTAACCATTTCTCCATTATTTTACATATCTTTGATGTTAGGGCAATTGGCCAATAACTTCCTGGGTTTGAACAATCTTTCCCTACTTTTGGTATTCGTATAACCACAGCTTCTTTCCAACTTTTTATTTTCCCTTCCTCCCATACTTTATTATAAAGCTCTAGTAGCATGGTCTTTGACGTTTCACTTTTGGGCTCGGGAGATCTTCGAGACAGGGCTGCCCATTAAGTCCACTTTTATTTGCAACTTTTATTGAACCGCTGGCACAGCGGATTAGGCAGAACATGATTAAAGGGATAAAAATAGCAGCAGGAGAGCAAAAGCTGACCTTGTTTGCGGACGATGTCTTCGTGTACCTCTCGAGCCCAACAGGTTCACTACCTGAGCTGATGTCAGTGCTGGAGGAATATGGGTCGTACTCAGGATATAAACAAAATGAACAAAAACCCAGGTCATTAACATTCATTAAAGCCCAATTAATTTATCTAAATTAGAAGAAATAAATTATGGCCCTCTGAAAAATCTAATTATTTCTGACAACAGGTGGAATTTAATCCCTTACCTAAATATAAGTTCACGCATCGACTCAATTAGGACGAACATTTTACCAAGACTTCTGTACTTATTTCAATCAGTGCCTATTGAAAAACCAGAACAGTACTTTTCAGAGTGGGATAAAATTATCTCACGATTTATTTGGGCTGGGAAAAAGCCAAGAACAAGATATAAAATGTTGCAACTATCTAAGGAGAGAGGAGGATTGGCCCTTCCATGTCTAATGGATTATTACAGAGCTGCTCAATTGAGACCACTGATTGGCTGGTGCAAGCCCACTTACAGATCTAGATGGAAAGAGACAGAGAGCTAAATGGGGAAAGGACTCCCGGTTAACACGTTAATCAGAGACCTTATAGTAATGAGTCATTTGACAGACTCTGATAACCCATATATAATTAGCTCATTAAAGACATGAAAGGGACTAATTAAAAAGTACCAATTGGAAGGGAGGGCTGAAATCTTAAAACAGTTCGCCTATGACCCGGAGTTCTTACCCAGCAAACATGACACCAGGTTCAAAGATTGGACTGCAAAGGGTTGTACAACGTACTCCACACTCCTAAAAAAGGTACAACTTTTTACAAATCAGAGACTTTATTAAGGAAAAAAAAATTAGGATAACACGACAATTGGAAACGAAATCCTGGATATTTTCCAAAAAGCCTACAACGATGGCACCTACCAAAAAATAATTTCTAGACTATATCATGCTCTCCAGAATTTAAAGGGAGACCATACTGTGGACATTAAAACAAGATGGGAAGCAGAGTGGAGGAGTGGGACAGAATCTGCAGACAGCAACGGCTGACAGCAAGCTCTCCTTCCTGGAGGGAACACAGCTGGAAAACCTTAACTCAATTCTATTGTGCCCCAGCACAGAAAACAAGTACTCTGATCAGACTGCTTGGTGGAGGTCCTGTGGAAGTATTATGGCAAACCATTTTCACATCTTTTGGGATTGTCCCTCTGTGGCTCCATTTTGGAGATGTATCCATGGGCATGGTGCGAACTACAGGGGAGCCAGGGGGGTCTCAGCCCCCCTTAATAAGACATGGGCTGCCCTGAAAACATGATTTGTGAAAATTTGGGGGGGGGGGGGGGGGGGGGGGGACTCTAAAATATTGGCAAAATGTTTTTCCCATGCATTTCCATTATGTTTCGTTTTGTTGTATTGTCATAATCATGGATCATGTGTAAAATTAGGATATTTCAATGTATGATTTGCGCACCAGAGTGATTCACCACTATTTCAGAGACATCGGAAACGATGTCTGATCCCAGGCCTGTGTGTTCGCTTCTGTTTTAAGGTAATCAGACTGTACTATTAACTGTTAGCACTGTGTTGTATATGATGTTTCTGAGGATTGGATCTCTTGTAGGCAGCGTGGCCGATTTCTTTAATTTATGATGGTCATGCGTGTGTGGTGTCATTGATTGGTTTGTTGATGCGTGTTATAGTATTTCAGGGGTTATTTTGCGCTTGTTAATGCAGACTTGATTCCTTGTAGCCAGACTGGCATGGTTTGGTTTTGATTAAGATTTGATGCGTGTGTGGAGGTGCAAGCGTGTGCTGTGGAATAGTTCGCACACTGTCCATGGGGTCCTGAAGGCAGTCTTTAAGTTTAAAATCTGCTTTAACTGTAAAATCATGTACCTCAACAATTTAGAAGAACTTAAATGTGCAAAGAGAGACAAATACTTATTGATACTATTGTTAGTAGCAAAAACTGTCCTGTAAAGTGGACTGTTATAACATACACAGATGGCTTATGGACTTCCTGGACCTGCTTACAATGGAGAATGCAGCTGCATCTCTCAGTGATTATTGTGAACCGGATTCTTCATGGGATGTGATTTGAAAAAAAGTTAAATACTAGTCTGACACCAAACTAAGTCGGCATGATCATGCATGATTAACTACGGGGGATGCATAATAATGGGGTTTTTGCTGAAGTTCAATGTGCTTATGTTTCTGAACCCATCATTGCTGATGCCCATGCCCAAACTGTTTTTCTTTTTTTTCAAGAGCATAGGATCTCATTTTTGTTTGAATTGGCTGGCTCCCCCCCTTTTGTGGGGCAGTCAGTGTTTGGGACAGATGTGGAACAGGAGAAATTACATTTGGCTCTTTCGTGAACATGACCAGAGAGGATGGGGGCGGGCTGTTTTAGTGCACTTTGCTAGTTATGTCGGTTAAAGATAAATGTTGGCAGAAATCTAAGTAGTTTCTTTTTGTTGTTGTTGTTGTTGTGTATTTGCCAATGAGGAGGCTGCCCCCCACCCCCAGCTTCTTTTTGTGTCCAACTGTCTGCTACTGTCTAATGTATGTCATGTCGGTCGTTGCTGCTGTTGTATTTTTGTTTCTCTTTTGATTATGAAATAATAAAGGAAAAAATTTAAATGGAAAAAAAGGACAAGAATAAATGTATTTCATAATCTTCACTTTAGTATCACCCTATCCCTCTTTAAAGACAGATAACTATGTTATTGAATTCTCTTGTGGCATAAATTATATTAAAGAAAGGATCTTAGCATCCTGCCCAATATGAAGCTTTCAAAGCTGCCGGAAATCCACCGTCTACACTGTGTGGCTTAAATTATAACAGAAGTTTCAGAGATTTAGGAGAATGAGAAACTTGAAGATAGAAATTAAACTCAAACCATTTCTTTCAAAAAGTCCACTTGATATCAATTTTCTCCAAAAAGATTTTAATTGCGAGCTCGATAAACATTTTAGGCTTTATTATCTGACAGGCGGTCTGTCTCAGGTTTGCACAAACTGCTCTTTAACTCTTTTCCAAACCTTAATATTCAGATTCAGTCATGATGAAAACAGCACTTAAGGATCAAGTTAAGGTCTGATGAGGCGAATACACCTGGAGATACACAGCCAGTCAGAGGGAGAGCATCACTCCCTCCAGGCTGAAGACCAGTGATCTTCAGGTTTCACATCTCTGTGAGCAGGTGGGGACTTTAGTCCACATGCTGGGTCAAGTCTTTGTGAATAAAAGTGTGTCATTTCATTTCTACACTCATGAATAGAAATGTCTCCATGTCCAGGTAATGCCTGCTGCAGGAAAAAAGAGAATGATGACAGCAGCATTTTTTTGCTGCAAAAAGAAAGATTATTTCAAACTGGAAAATACACAAGCCAAGATATTTCTTGGCAGAAACATGGTTACTAGAGTATTTTAATCTTCTTGGCATGAAAGTTGAATTTGTTCAATGATCCTAAATTAAAGATTGAGACCATCTGGAGCACCACATATCAATATAAAAACCATTACTGCCCTATAGAAGCTGGACTTAGTGTGAAATATATATCAATATTTTCATGTTCAAAATGAACTGCATACTCCCGTCATTGTTCCTTGTCAGTTTGTTTCATTTGTCAGTTTTCCCTTGTTTTGGTTGCTTTGCATTTGTGTGAGTTTCTTGATTTTGTTTAATTGTGTAAATAAAAAACAAAACAAGATAAGAACATTTTAGCATTATACACACACACAAAAAAAAATCAACCAATTCTTTGTTAAAAGGGCAACTGGACTTGTTAGAGTTGCTTTTCAGTAGCCCTTTAAATGAAGAACTGAATGACCATGACCTGGATGAATGAAAACCTACACAGATTTAAAAAAAAAAAAAAAAAGCAACACTTCACCAAATATAAAATATGCATATTAAAAATAAAATATTAATTCAGAAAGCTTTATATACTGAGCTATTTAAACACTGACATTGCTTTGTGACCACCATTACCACCCATTTATTATTATAATATGAAGTTCAATTCATCCTGTCTTAGTGAACTGGATATTGTCTCTTTAAAGGAGATTAAACAGGCGAAAAATGATATTGCCTGAAAATTAGACATGGTTTCAAAGGGATCATAAGGCATTTTACAAACAGAGATGTATGAGGGACACAGTTTGTACATGCATTAGTTCACCTCTGCTCCTGTGGAGAGGGAACAGAACAGAAAGGCTGTTAAGTGTGATGAACTGTGATTTAGGCTAAAAAAAGATGACAGGACAACTAAGAATCAAAGTAAGATACACAAACGTGTGGGGTGACAGTGGCTGTTTGAACAACCACTAACGTTCTTAACCAGGTCATTTTATTCCTCTCAGCGTTTGGACAGCCTGATGGAGCTCCTCTGACAAACAGCTGTAGCTCTGAGTACAGTTTTTGTTGATTGGATCAGGACTCAGAGATCTTCACATCACCCGTCACACCGGCTCTTGGACTAGCTGTCTGGAGCGCTCTAAGGCTGGGGGGGGTCTTCTCCCAGCTCATGCCTGTGGGACCTTGGTCGTAGGAGAAACAGTGGAGGAGGTTTGGGGCTGTCAAGGGTTGTCCTTAGACAAGTCTTCTTCTGCCGTGCAGCAGTGTGCTTTGGTTTTATCGGCTGACTGGCTGCTGCTGACACTGGAACACTGTGCCACATCCCCACGGGCTGAAAGAGAGCTCGTGCAAGCTCCCTGTTCGCCGACTTCTTCCTCCATCACCATTGATGCTGCCTCCTCTAGCTCCTCGAGTTCTAGCTCCAGGTCTTTTTTACAAAGAGAGGCCTTTTCCAGCAGAGCGGCCAAAGCTGTCATCCTCTTTGACCTGAGAGGACGAGGAGCAAGAGAGGCCAAGTCAGTGTAGCACACAAAGACGTTCCACCTCCACAATCAAACCTGCGTCTTACCACTGAAAAGGAAAGAAGTGTGTGTCCATGTACAGCCTTACCAAGAAAGGAACAATGACTGGCTGACACGCATGGTTACATATGACCATCTCTGAACGTGTTCTTTAGTAAGCACCACAGGCAACTGGATTCATGTAAAATATGGGCCAACATTACATTTTCATCTGTCAAGCTGACTGTAAAACTACACACAACTCTGTTGGCTTGGCTAGATGCTACAGTAAGATTCTTTAAAGCATTTCACTTCTTCTCACACAGCCCCTGTGTTTACAACTGATCTGTGATGAACAGATCACCAACACCGTCAGCCATGCACTGCTCTGACTGGCTGGTCTGCACCCATCGGCTGCTCTGACTGGCTGCTCTGCACCCATCGGCTGCTCTGATTGGCTGCTCTGCACCCATCGGCTGTTCTGTCAGTTACAAGTCATGAGAGCACGAACTGACATAAATCTCTCATGAGTATCTGGAGGCTGAGTCGCTCCTGTATTTACTCCGGATGTAAAAGCAGTCAAACTAAATGGTCGTGCCTGGTTTCTTCGCCAAACCGGCACCCTCAGATCACCTTTAATGGCTCGTCAAGATTTTAGAGTTTTTAGACTGTATTACCACAGGGACACGCGTCATCCTCTCGTGCTCAACTCGTGTGAATGGACACAAAATGACACCCCTGCAGAGTGAATGGGCTTCATGATCTTACAGCCCAGAGAGCCTTTTAATGACATGAAAACAAAGATACTGCATTACTTTTAAAATAACTCTGCAAACACCTTGTCTAAATCTGTGTTTGGGTTATAATATTAATATTCCATGTGCAATGTGGGGGTGCGTTACATTAGTGTCGGACACTTACTTGACCCTCTGTATCCAGACGCAGTAGTCAGTGATGTACAGGTCGTTCAGTATGTAGGCTGGGTCATTCTCTCTGAAGACTTTGTGAACATCCAGCAGGCATCTGAGGACACAGCTTTTTCCTGGGAACAGAGAGACCATGGCAAAAAATAACAATATTAATATTAAACAGAGCATTATTGGTATTTTGTTATTTAGAAATGTATTATTATTATTAACATTAGACAGACCATGCGCCCCGCGGTTTAGCTTCATATGTATTTCTTTTAAAAAATACACAAAGTGCTAATCTTGGTCTAAAAATAGATATCAGAATCAGAATGCCCTTATTGTCATTATACAGAATGTACAATGAGATTGGAAAGCTTCTTCTTTTTCAGTGCAATAGATAGACAGTTAAGTAAAAAAAAAGAAAAAGAAAATGTAGTTATAAGTACAGAATGGTTGTAAGAAGGATATGTACAAGATATATACAATATAAAATAAAATCCTACTGGACAGCACAACTGAAACTCTATGTACGATATGAGATAGAAGGATAAATAGTAAGAAAAAAAATATTTCTATTTGTAAATGGAAATGTATTGTACAGGACAGCTGAATATATGCTGAATACTTATAGTGCAAATGGTGGTTAGTACTTACAGATGATTATGTGTCACTATGCTTGTATTGCACAGGATGAATAAATATTGAGGTCGTATTTAAAGCACAGCAGCCGCAGTGACAGTGACAGAAAATGCACATTTAACATTATATTGAGGGCTGGGGTCAATGCATGTGAGAGTTCAGGGTGGTGATGGAAGAAACTGTTTTCAGTCTGTTTGTCCTTGTTTTGATGGACCTGTAGCGCCTGCCAGAGGGCAACAGGTCGATCAGCTGGGCACCGGGATGTGAGGTGTCCTAGATGATGTTGTGAGCTCTGCTGAGGCACTGGGTGGAGTAGATGTTCATCAGGGAGGGGAGAGGACAGCCAATAATCCTCTGTGCTGCCTTGACTGTCCTCTGAATACTCCCTCTGCCCGCCTCAGTGCAGCTCCTGTCCAGGTGGAGACACAGTAGGTCAGCAGGCTCTGGATGGACGAGCAGTAGAAGGCCAGCAGCAGCTCCCTGTCCAGGTTGTTCTTCCTGAGGAAGTGTAGACGCTGCTGGGCCTCTTTATGACAGCTGTGATGTTGGCTGTCCAGGAGAGGTCATCGGAGATCTGGACTCCCAGGAACCTGAATGTGTGGACCCTCTCCACACACTCACCGTTGATGTAGAAGGGGGGCGGGTCAGGTCTGTTCCTCCTGAAGTCCATGATGATCTCCTTTGTTTTCCTGGTGTTCAGTGCCAGGTTGTTGTCGGAGCACTAATTTGTCAGCCTCTGGACCTCCTCCCTGTAGGCTGCCTCGTCTCCCTGTGAGATCAGTCTGACCACTGTGGTGTCGTCAGCAAACACGATGATGATGTTGTTCCTGTGAGCCGGGCTGCAGTTGTAGGTGTAGAGGCAGTACAGGAGAGGGCTCTGTGGTGATCCGGTGCTCAGAGTGCGGGTGGATGAGAGGTGGGGGGCCAAGTCTCACAGCCTGGGGTCTGTTGGTGAGGAAGTCCTTAATCCAGGTACATGGGGGGGGGGTCAGGGTGTCCAGTTTGGTGGTCAGTATGTCCGGATGATGGTGTTGAAGGCTGTAATCCCCAAAGAGCATCCTGGCAGAGCTCTGCTGATGTTCCAGGTGGCTCAGCACAGCATGCAGAGCTATGGCGATGGCGTCCTCTGTGGATCTGTTCGCCCGGTATGTGAACTGATGGGGGTCAAGTGTGGGGGGGAGACAGTCCTTGATGTGCTGAAGTCTCTCGAAGCACTTCATGATCACAGGTGTGAGGGCAACAGGGCGATAGTCGCTGAGGCTGGATGTGGGTGACTTTTTGGATATGGGGATGATTGTGGTGGATTTCAGGCAGGTGGGGGTGACTGCTTGGGTCAGGGAGAGGCTGAAGATCCTACAGAAGACGCCGGACAGCTGGTGTGCACATGCTCGGAGCACCTTACCAGGTAATAATAATAATAATAATGCATCAAATTTTTATAGCGCTTTTCAGAAAGACTCAAAGACACTTTACAAAGGATAAAACACTCCGTCAGGGCCTGGGGCCTTCCTGGGGTTCACTGCCAGGAGCACACGCCTCACCTCCTGCTCCCCTACAGTGAGTGGGGGGCTGCTGGGGCCTGGTGGGGGTGGGGGTAGGGCTGGAGCAGGTGGGTGTCACTGCAGTGATGCTTCAAAACAGGCAAAGAAGCTGTTGAGCTCCTCTGCCAGCGAAAAGCTCAGGTCTCCTGACATTACATCACATCATCTGAAGTTAGTGATGCTCTGTAGGCCCTGCCACACCTCCCGTGGTCTGTTGCTGGCGAGGTGGGACTCTATCCTCCTGTTGTAGTCCACTTTGGCTGTTTTTATTCCTCTTTTCAGGTCAGCTCGAGCCGCACTGTACAGAGCTCTGTCACCTGACCTGAGGACTCCTTTGAGGAGTGAGCGGACCTGGCTGGTCATCCAGGGTTTCTGGTTTGGAAAAACCCGGATGACTTTGTCCACAGACCCAGTTCCCATACAGAACTTGATGTAGTCCAGTACTGTCCTTGTGAATGTTTCCAGGTCCTGATGCTCCAATAGGTCCCAGTCTGTGTGTTGGAGGCAGTCCTGTAGTTCCCTGAGTGAATCTCAGGCTAAGTTGTTACAGTCTTTGCGGTGGGCCTGGTCTGACTGTCCGAGGTGTGGGAGGGGCATTGCTCTGTAGCTGTGCTTGATGATAGAGTACACATGATCCAGTGCGTTTCCTCCTCTCGTTGGGCACTTGACATGCTGGTGGAATTTCGGGAGTACAGTCTTTAAATTGTCCTTTTTAAAGTCCCCGGGTGGGCCCGCTGCTGTTCATTAATGACGCTCAGCAGGAGAGAGAGCGCAGTGTTAGCGTTAGCATCCGATGGGATGTAAACAGCGATGATCATGCTGTCGCTGCACCAGCCCTCGTGTGTGTAACATCATGTGGTAAAATAAATGAGTCACAATAAGCACACAGGACTGTTTAGAGTTGAAGAGTTTGAGAGAGAGGCAAGACATGAAAACAAAAAAAACCCATTGGCGTATCCCTTTAAGGACTAAATATGTTCTTTTTTTAAGCCCCCTTCAGACTTCTCGCTGTATTTCTCTTTGTGTTACCTTTGCAGTCTCTTTTCCTCTTCTGTTCATCTTTTCATGGGAAATGTTGTGCAGCAGAAAAAGCTGTGTAGCCTGGACTAGAGTTAGACACTCTCTTAAGCCCCTTTCACACATGCAGCCCTGACATGATCAGATTAATGTCCAGGCAGCCTGCTCAGGTAATTCACACTTGCTCCTCTCAGCAGGGAGTAGGGGGGCAGCACAGGACATCAAATATACGCAGCAGAAGTCAGAGTTCATAACATGAGAGCAGACAAACACCTTATATCCTGACTTCAGTGTTTCATGCTAAGAAGCGTATCAGTAGCACTGACTAAAGAGCTGAGAGAGCACTGAAGCAGCAGATGTGAAGATGACGATCACACCAGAGAGAGAAGAGAGTTTCATCTCTGTATCTGACGGCAGCGTGAGACCCGGCGGTGATGTTTTAGGTGATCAGATGATCTACAGACCTTTGATGACGTGCAGTGGAAACAACAGTTCTGATGAGTTTGTGTTTCTCTCCTTACAACCAGATAAACCTCAGCGATACACCTGTCAAGTCTCTCTCACCCCCCCCCCCCCCCCCCCCAGTGAATTATCCTGATCATTTGCTGCTGTGTTCACACATGAGCTACTTGGACTCTATCTGGGTAAATACTAGGGAGGCACACAGAAATTATCCAGATAAAGTCTGAGTGAAAGCCCCGTCGGTCTGCATCCTCACAAACGGCTCGCCCGGATAATTTCAGTGTGAGAGGGGTCTAATTGGTCCTGAAACCCGACTACTGTCGAGTGGAGTCAGTCAGCCTGGAAAATCAGCTGTTTGGGCTTGTGTTGTGCAGTGTGTCACAGTGATGGACAACAGACCAGCGTTGGATATTGTAATGTAAACTATTGAGTTTAGCAGCACATCAGGGCGCCTGGGGCAGTGGACTGTTTGATCCAACAGAGGGCGCTCTCAGTGCACAAGACACTGTCAAAACCATCCAAAGATTCATAATGATAAATCCTGATGAGTTCAGTTTTCTTTTGTTTTAGTTTCAGAGAAAGTCATTTGATGTAGGTTGACTTTAAGGCTGCCAGATTCACAGCACTTATTGGAGTTGTTGATTTGATCTTTTAAAGGAATCTTACCAAGCTTCAGGATTGTAGCTGTGTCAGCAGCTGCAGCAGAGACCATGGCAAAGTGTCTGTGCAGTGGGTAGCACAAAACCCTCCGTCCAAATGACACAAGAACTTCTTGCAAGGAGCTGTATGACTGCAAATCAAGGAAAATAAAATCAGAAGCTTACCAAGAGTCCAACAACAATAATAATCCATGATTCATGACCAATCTCTGAGTCTTATCAGTTGTTCGATTAGGCCCTCAAACTCGACAATCTTCAAGGACATAAGACAAACATCTGACAAGTCTTATTTGGTTCACATTACAAAAAACAAATTCTTACTCGCTTTGACACAAGGACTTTCTCAGGAGGATGGAGGCTGTGTCCAGTCATGGACCAGTCAGCTCTTTTCCTCCAGCTGAAGCCACGGGAGTTGATCACAAGTAACACTCAAATGACCCACAAATCAACAGGCCAGTTCTACATATACACATTAATTCTACCTCTGGTAAAGCTCATACTCCTTGTTGTGCTAATTAAAAAAAAAACTCTTCACTTGCTTCAAAATGCTGCAGCACGTGTACCGACTAGAACTAGAAGGGATCACATTACTCCTGTCCTTAAAATAAGAAAAATATTCTTCTCTCTTACAAAGCTCTTTATGGTCTTTTCTAGTCTGACAACACAGAACACTTTCAAAGCTACTACTCCCACCTATTCACTCTCACATTCACTAACTGATGATGCTTCTGAGTTTCTATGCACATTGTCCATCAGTATTAGCCAACAAATCCTTAGCCATGTGGGAGCAACTTGAGTTGAGTGCCTTGCCCAAGGACACAAACATGTGACAGCCGGAGCCGGGCTCTGACTGGATAAAACTCTCAAGCTTTGACTGATGGTGCAGCACACTACCAATCTAAGCCACTAAGGCCTCTCTGTGTCTCACTCTCTTTTGCTCTTGTTTCTGGATTTCGTCATGGAGACTGCTCTGGATTGTTTGTGTGGCCATCCTGCTGCTGTGGACCTGCAGAACTTCAAGTAGTGCCACTGCATTTTACATCAGAATGATCCATCTATTAAAATAAACTGTAGTTCCTGCAAATTTCACACAAATACTGCGGTAACATTTATTACCAAAGAGGACTCTCTGCTGCTGTGGACCCACCTGACTCCAACTGCTTCATGCTTCATTAATCAATATCGGACATAATATCACATCAATTCTCATTTTTTAATTGATTAAACTTGATATAATGGCAGCTTAACTAAAAAGTTCTGTGATAACTAATATGAATGCCCTCTACATCATAATAATTAGAGCTGTTGATGATAACCTCTCCATCCACGGTTGTTAACTACCTTTAAAACTTAAAGGTCCCATATTTTGCTCCTTTTCTGCAGTTTAACATGAATCCTTGGTGTGTTTATGAAATGTTAGTAACATGCTTTGGTCCAAAAAACCTTTGAATAAAGCACAGCAGCATTCTTTCCATGCTCACATAACCCCTCTGTTCACAACGTCCAGATTTGGGCGTATGCTAATGAGCTACAGCAGCATAAGTAGGCAATTCACGATAGAGCAGCATAACTTGAGCGAAGCAGAGCGCTCTGGCGCTTCGGCCACGCGCCACTTACAGTCATGAACACATACAAACCCTTAACTCATGCCGGTGTAAGTACCAGATCTGTCCCACACCGGTTACTGCACAGGGTTAAAACAACGGAGCTCTTTTCCCCCAAACATCACGGGCTTACACACAACATGTTAACCGCAGAGGGATAGCCACAACTTAGCCTACCTTCCAGGCCAACGTTAGCACAAACAGACGGACCTGGGGTCGGGTATAGAACTGATTATATTCAGCCAACTGTTAAACTTCTCTTCCTGAACACACACGAAACACAAACTGAAGCCGTTTCACAGATAACAGCGATCTGGTTTCCCCTAAAACATCACAGGCTAATACACGACATGCTAACCTCGGCCTAGTCACAACAGTGGGACTGATTATATTCAGCCAACTGTTAAACTTCTCTTAACCAATGTAAGAATGCTCATACACTGAAGTTTATCCTTCAGACTTTAAACAAGTAACATGAACATTGACGAACATGTTGTGCAGTTACCTCTAGTTCACTTCACCCTGCTGTTAGCATTAGCTTGTAGCAATGTGCAAAATAAATACTACACAGCATTAAAATACTCACATTTCCATCATCAGGTTTGGTGACAGATTGTTGGTACTGAGCTCTGATTCAGGAAAAGTCTAGTTCAGTCCTGTGTTGAACTGACTGAAGTTGAAGAAGCAGTCGGACGTGAAGTGACTGACACACACATACAGGTTTTAGCCGACTGTAGCTGCTCATTCCCTTCAAAAATAAAATTAATCCACTGGGCCCTTTGGTCCTCTGAGGCTGGTAGCCTATATGTAAAGATATATGTGACTGTTTACAGCCAACAACTGAGCAGTGACAGCTTCTGAGACTAGACATGCTGAACACAGATCTCTCACTATGAATATAAACAACATGGCTGCTCTTCACAGAGGAATCTCTCCAGCAGGGGGGTAGGGGGTCTACGCAGGTAGACCAATCAGGTTGGGTATGCAAATCAAAAAATATATTGTTACGTAACAGTATATCCACAGACTCAACAGCTCACTGAATACCATGAGTTTACGTTCATGCAGCCGCTAAATACAGGTTTTGTAGTCTATCACATTTTGTGGGCTGGGAGGAAGGACAAATACCCAAAAATGTGTTCAAAAGCCTTAAAAAAGTGGTTTTTGCATAATATGGGACCTTTAAGAGAGAAATAGGATAAGGACTAATTTATGGTCTGGCAGTTAAAAAATATATTTTGTCTCTGTTGCAAAGTGCTATATTCAGCATTGGTTCTGGATAAATAAAAAAATCAATAAGGATAACCTCTAAATAAATGCTTCAAGGGATACACCAACATTTTGCATAAAAGCAACTTGCCTGCAAATTTAAGAATGGCTCGCAAACGAACGGCTCACTGACAACTGCGAACCGCTTAATCTGATTAATCCCTTTGGGATACTCCCTCAGGGAAATTAGGAAATCCCAATAGCAGTTAAAAAGCAGATAGAAAGATATATGAAAGTGACAGACAAACAAAAATATAAATAAAAAAATATAGATACAGACGTGGAGAAAATTGTTGGTACCCTTCTGTCAAAGAAAGAAAAACCCACATGGTCACTGAAATTACTCAAAACTGACAAAAGTAATAAATAAAAATTCACTAAAAAAATAAACAAATGAAAATCAGAAATTATTTTGAATTGTGGTTCAACAGAATCATTTTAAATAACAAACTAATGCAACTGGCCTGGACAAAAATGATGGTACCCTTAACTTCATATTTTGTTGAACAACCTTTTGAGGCAATCACTGCAATCAGGTGATTTCTGTAACTCTCAATGAGACTTCTGCACCTGTCCACAGGTATTTTTGCCCACTCTTCATGAGCAAACTGCTCCAGCTGTCTCAGGTTTGAAGGGTGTCTTCTCCAGACTGCATGTTTCAGCTCCTTCCACAAATGTTCAATAGGATTTAGATCAGGGCTCATAGAAGGACACTTCAGAATAGTCCAATGTTTTGTTCTGAGCCATTCTTGGGTGTTTTTAACTGTGTGTTTTGGGTCATTATCCTGTTGGAGGACCCATGACCTGTGACTGAGACCAAGCTTTCTGACACTGGGCAGCACATTTGGCTCCAGAATGCCTTGATAGTCTTGAGATTTCATTGTACCCTGCACAGATTCAAGACACCCTGTGCCAGATGCAGCAAAGCAGCCCCAGAATATAACTGAGCCTCCTCCATGTTTCACAGTAGGTACAGTGCTCTTTTCTTTGTATGCTTCATTTTTGTCTCTGTGAACATAGAGCTGATGTGACTTGCCAAAAAGCTCCAGTTTTGTCTCATCTGTCCAAAGGACATTCTCCCAGAAGCTTTGTGGCTTGTCAATATGCATTTTGGCAAATTACAGTCTCACTTTTTTATGATTTGCTTTCAACAGTGGTGTCCTCCATTAAGTCCACTTTGGCTCAAACAGTGAAGGATGGTGTGATCTGATACTGATGTACCTTGACCTTGGAGTTCACCTCTAATCTCTTTAGAAGTTGTTCTGGGCTCTTTGGTTACCATTGGTATTATCCGTCTCTTCAGTTTGTCATCAATTATCCTCTTGCATTGTACCAGGAACAAAGGGTATTTTCTTCGCCTACAAAAACTCCCATCAAAAAATAATAACACAGTTTAAGAGTACACTACATATGCATGTTTTAAGTGCATTAACTTTTTTGGAAATATAAAGTTTATCTGGAACTATCCGACTCACAGCACGTATTCATATATATATATATATATATATATATATATATATATATATATATATATAATAAATGTGATAATAGTAGAAGATAATGTAACAATAATGCCTTAAAAAAAGAGTTACAAGCACATTGGACTGTCTACTGAAGAGTTTATCTGATGACTGTAGGCAGAGGCAGGCTAACACTTCCCATTGATTCCTAGTGTTTAAGCTAAGCTAATTTGCGGTGGGTGAGCTCTGTCCGTCTCTTCCTTGTTACTGCACACACAGTCAAAAGAATGGTGTCTATCTGCTTGTCATTGAATCGGGAGTGAGGCAAGACACCAAAAGAAATTAAAAAGTTGACATTTCCCTTTAACAAGTTCATAGCCTGTACATTTTGCTGTGTTGTGCTCTGATGTTCGCTGTATCAGGGGGTAACTTCTGTGCTCAGCCACAGGAATAAAATACATGCCACGAGTGGTTATACAGTTTATCAGGTTTATCAATTAAATGATTTTATATATATATAAAATTGTTAGTATTTATTTTCTAAGTGCACATGGCATGGCTCACCTCCAGCCAGCAGAGAGTCCCAGACAGTTTTCTGATCGTCCAAGGTGACTCAACCTGCAAAAATGGGAAAAATGAATATGAACAGTTATTATGACAGTTATTTCAGTCAGGAAATAATTTTGACCAACTTAAGCTTAAAAACTGTTTAAAAACTGTTTAAGATCTAGATAGTACTGAGGAAACTTTAAACAAAGATATTTCCTCAGTCCTCCCAGTGTAATGTCCCTCACATCTACAGGTGAGGTTTTGCTTTAGAGCGGAGCTTTAACTCGACATTTTGCAGGATCATATATGTTTGGGATGTCATGTGCACATGCAGCTACGGCAATAAATAATCAATGCCTCACTTTGCCCCTCTTCAGCAGTCTTAAAAGGACATGCTGAGGCCTTGATAACGCTCTCTGTAAGGCTTTGAAAAGATGTCGAGCTAAGATAGCTTTGCCAGTGATTGTTATGTCCTGTTCCTCTTCACACAAACACAGACTCACGTTATGCTCGCCCTCTGTAGAGCGCACTTCATAGCAATAAGCCAGAAGGATGTCCACGAGACTTAGCCACACTTGGTGCTGGGACACCTTGTCCAGCAGGTAGGAGCGGTTGTTGAATTTCCTGAGCTGCTCCTTTTCAGCGTCAGAGAAAGATATGGCTGCACAAAAACAAGAAGGAGAAAAGTTTACCTCGAGCGACTTGATTGTTTTTTACAAACATAATTCTAAAAAAATTAATGTTGAGAAGATGTGATAATTGTAAACAGAAACAGACTGGAGTGAGATCAGTGAAACCCTAACACCGTAAAATACCATAACAGCCGGGTTCCCATTAACCGCCGGGTCCCAAATAAACGCCGGGTGTAGCAGCACGTTTCAATTAATAGCCGCTTGTTCCAAATAAATGCCGGCTGTAATTTATTAGGCACAACTTATGAGCTACGGTAAAAGTTACAGAACACACCTGCAAACACTGAGCTACCAACTGACAGCTGACGCTTGAAAAATGGTTTATTCAAAAAGAAACATGATCAGACTGTACCTTATCAGTCCACATGGTTTATTTGTCTCTCGAGACGTCCTGTCGGATCGCCTCGCCTCCCTCTGTATGTTAACAAATAGAGGCCACTAGAGCGCTGAAAGCCAGAATCTTACATACTGGGGCTTTAAAAATTCAAAGAAGAAGATGCTGTCACTGCTGCTGCATGTTATTTGCCCTTAACTAATGTCAGGAGGCCAGTCACATCAGTTACCGGTACACTGCTGATGATCGCCATGGCCCCGGTACAGTGGGAAAACAGTAAGACCTTAACTTAACTAGTTCCTTACCAGTATTAAGAGTGTTTAGAGAGTGCTGAGTTGAAAGAGGAAGACAGAAGTATAACTATGGTACTGTAATCTTGCCTTGAAAATGTAAAGGTGACATTCATACTGGTGTAAATAAATAATATGATTACATTTACTGTGTTTTTTTTTAATTTTTTGCTAAGCAAGATTTTTGTGAGAAAGGAATTAAGCGCCTGTCCCAAATAGCCGCCTGGTCCGAAATAAACGCCTGGTCTGCTCAGTGATTGAAACAAATAAACGCCCCAGCTATTATTTGGTATTTTACGGTATATCTGATCAGAATTGGCACAGAGTCAAGGCACAGTGCTGAACTCATTTATTAGATCACCAAAACAAGAAAACAAATATTTCAGGAAATCTTTCAAAAACATGTTTAAAGCCAAAAGTGCTACTGTTATTTGATAACAGCTTGTTTTCTTATGAACTTTGACCTTCTCTTTTATTATTATGTTCCAAATAACTGTTCCCACAGACTTAGAAGTTTTAGATGAAACTTTTGTGATCAATATTTGAATCCACTAAATCCCAAATTTGTTCAATAGGATTCAAACCCGGACTTTGACTTGGCGAGTCCATCAGGTCCAGTACCCCAGATTTCTTTTTCTTGGTCCAATAGTCTCTGCACAGCTTTGAAGTCTGTTTAGGGTCTTTGTCTTGTTGGTATATGGACCTAACCCCGCAGGGCGGCTGTGATCAGACTGATCCATCCTGATCTGTCCTGATAGTACCAATCACCAAGAAGTCTGTCAGCGTGGGATCTTCTCCTCCTTCAGGAGCCATGACCATTCCCACTAGACCTGCCAGAGCCAGAGCCAAATCCTCAAAGACTTGATGAGCGCCAGCTTCAGTAGGAGCTCAGTTCACTCTGTGCTATTTGCTGGCAAACCTTTATCAGGTCTTGCTGGAGGCAAGACAGATTCAGGATTGAGGTCTGGAGGTGCCGATGCCGTTCGCAGCTGCCTTATGCTTCTCCCATCATCTTGAGTTTGTTAGGTCTCAATGCCAGTAGAACAAACGGGGGGTGAGGGGACGTCTGGGGGGTTCTGCCTCCACATGCTCAGGATAACTGATCAGCTGGTGGAGCTGCACTTGTTCACTGAGTTCACCTGACTCTTCCACAGAGAACTGGAGGGCCCACATCTGATGTTAGATAACCTCTCAGCATTTCTCCATCCTCCACCGTCTGAATTCCTCCATGTCCTGCTTCTGGTGGTGCCTCTGGTCCGATCTCTCTGATCTAGGTTCATCATATCAGGAGTATCTGTGGTCCAGACACTGAGCTGTGAGCCGGGGGACGAGGGCATTTTTTACTCTTTGAGGTCTCACATGCCATCCTCATGGCTGTTTCCATCACTCCCTCTGCAAACCCCATGGTGGCGAGAATCAAAATGCACGTGGTCACATCAACACTGTACAGTCCCTGTGTCCTCATCATGACCTCTGGGGACTTCAATCATGTGACCATGGGCTAAACATGACATCTCACTGGTGTGGCCAAACTGGGGCATGGACCCCCTGGAAGTTTGATTGGCCATCCCATGTGCCAATCCAAAATTCTACACTGTGACTGTGTAACAACATTTTGGGGAGGGGGGGATATTTAATGTGAAATATTTTAATTTAGTAGAACTTGAATTTGTGACTCTGGAGCTTTTTCTTTTATTTAAGCCTTAAAGAAGTGCGTACTCAAGTTGCCCCAATAAGATGATTTATCAGTAACTTCAAATGTTTGGTTGCAGGAGTTTTAAAAAATGAAAATGACAATTTTCTTTCCCTTGAGTTAACCTGTCACTCATTTTGACACAGCTGTTTCAGTGCTGATGTAGATCAGCCTGCCTAACTCCAAACTACATGTTCTTTCCTTGATTAAAAAATTACCACCTGCACTCTCATTCTAAGACAGAAACCCAAATCAGTAATTATAGAAAAAAAATGATTTAATCAATTCCTGTGGCATTTACATTTTTCCTTTGAGATGGAAAATATTGATTCGAATTGGAAATCTTGTTTTATGAGGAAAAATCAGTAATTTTATTTTTAGGCCATATTAGCCAGTCTTAGAGTTGGGGTTAGAATATCAACTATAGTTTATATGTGGATATAACATGATAAATAAAATCTACTGATCTACTGGGGAGGGGGAGAAAAGATATATTAATCTTAAAAGGGGGGGTGGGGGCGCTGGACAGAATAGTAATTGGGAACTGCTGGTCTATACCAAGCCTTCAGTGAGAACATTTTTTCTTCTTTACTGACTATTAAACAAATGCTAATAAGCTTGTTTCAACAGATTACGTTCTTTGTCAGAATCAGAACCAGAATCAGAATCGTTTTTTATTGCCAAGTATGCGACACATTCAAGGAATTTGACTACAGCAGTTGTTTTCTCTCTAGTACAGTCGTAAATGAACGAGACAAAATAAAAATAAGGTAAATGTAAAATTTAAAAAAATAGAGGATAGGATTAAATAAATAAAATGAAGAAATATAAATGTACAAAACTCTTAACAAATACAGTATGTGTTAAAAAAAAAAAAAAAGTGCATCAGGAATATATACAAGCAAGCATCCAGGAATATTTACAACCGAAGAGAGGAAAGTTGTCATGTATTATTTAGAGCCAGCCTCTCTGCCTCAGTGTTTAGTGTCTTGATAAGCAATAGAAATAAGAGCTGAGTAAACAGGATATCATATTTGTAAAGATAATGTCTTGAACTCACCAGTGTCTGCCTCCTGCTCGGCCGACGGCGTCAGCCTGGTCCACCACGGTCTGTCATTCAGAAGCCTCTGTATCTCCTCATCTTCGTATAAGTCTGCACTGTAGGAAGAAAAAGACCTCAAACACTGCTGCTGTAATATCAGGCATGTCTAAGACGTTCAGAGCTGTTAGCTTTGATGAACTCACAGGTAATGGTCAGGTGAAAAGGAACATGATTCTGCATGCAGCCGGGCCTGCCGCCTCTCCACTGCTGTGCTCTCCTCTGGGTTCTTCACATCAGTCACATCACTGATCTCTTCCTGTAAAGACAGTCACAAGCCAAAGGGATAAAAATTTTGTCTTCGGCTGTGAAAAGTAATGGGCAAAGACGCAAACAACCTGCCTACAGAGGTGTTATCAGTCACAAGAGCAAACCATCTCTAAATGACTAATCTCTCTCGTTTTATTCCATAGGCTCAGGAACCTGCTGTCCCACTCATCTGAGTGGAGGATCTTACAAACTCACTACAGTCTGATCGGGTAGTGCCTGAAGTTACATGGTTTAAGCCTCAATAAATGGCCATACATGCTTCGGGGTGTTGTGTTTGTAGTCTTAAAAGTTCCCAAATGGAGATAAATACAAACTAAAGTGGCTTGAGAAAAGTCTCTAAGCATGTAAATTATGGTTGGAGGCTAACTGCTAGCAGCTTCATATCCCTGCTGGTTTGTCACCATGTTGAGCATCTCTGTTCACACTCTGCAGAAAATTCTGGTAAATCCATGGTAGGATGTTCTGTGTCGGCCACATTTCTGTGAGGCACCGTAAATCTCTGAGAGCATTTTTAAATTGAGCAAAAGCACTAACAAGTAAGTAAGTATTAACAAAGGCAATATAAAGTCATTCACACACAGGGGGAACTACACAGAGCAATGTTTGTTTAAAATTGGTTTAGTAAAATCTGACATCTGCACTTCATACCCCCTCAAAAACCCAGACAGGCATCTCCCCCGGGCTCTGGGTTGTAATTTTGGACTGCCCTGTCCTTTTGTCCCCCTAACTCTACTCGTTTGGGAATTTATCATCACTCAATTTCAATATGAAAATAAATTACTTCTGACAAGGCCAACGACTGCAAACAAATATTATTCACTAGAAAAACATCCTCTAATTGTATTTCAGTGGAAAAATCCTCAACTTCACAAACCAGGAATCAATTTAGCATCCCTTCTCAATCAAACAGTAATGTTTATAAAGCACTAACGCTCCTTCAGCCCCATTGTTCTTGGCCTGTGTTTTAATATAGTGTCCTCTTATTACTTTTTCCCTTTGCCCCTCCTTCAAATGTGTATTAGTGTTTGCATGAATGTCTGCAGGCATGTGTGTGACAGTTTGTGTGAATGAGTCAAGGCATGCAGATTTTTTATATACATATACAGCAGTTTCTCATGTCCTGAATCATTCCCCTTATTTATCGGAAAATAAAGAAGGGCAGCAGGAGGGTGCCCCTCTTCACTCAGTTATAAGCACTGACTGTCTCGTATGCTGTTAATACACACTGGTGGGCGGGGGGGTTGGGTTGGCTGGGTGTCTTATCCTGTAGAGCAGTGTTTCTCAGCTGGTCCAGCTTCAGGATCCACCATCACCCCTTAATGCAGAGCTGCGACCCAAATCAAGGACAATTTTTAACTTCTCAAATTCATTTAATGAAAAGATGTTGCCTTTTGAACCTGAGACAGTTCAGAATATCACTGAATGCCAACACAAAAAAAGGTTTAATGATAAACCAAAATGACCAGCATGTGGCGATGCTGAGAGGAAAATATTCTCTTTAACACTCAATTAGCTGCATGTTAATTAAAACCTAAGCGTGCATCTCAGGGACACGAGGTTTGAGAGTATAGACGCTGTAGCTGTGATAACCATGCATCAGTGGATTCGTACGAAGCAACTCTGTATGGATGATAATCAGTAGCACTGAATAAGCCGTTGATCATCAAGCTCTGGCAACATACTAAACAATTCAGTAACTTCAGCCTTTTTAACAGACTCAGAGCTTTCGTGCACAGAAATGAATTAAAGTCCTGCTACTGAGGAGTTGTTTCAAAAAGACTTAAAACATGTAACTTTAGATGAGGGGCCAGGTCCTCCTGTGGGTCTAGATTCTGGAGCTGATGAAGATCTCGTCCCCTGATCTGTCTTTAGAGAGTCCTAATGAAGTGCCAGAGGTGTCCCTGTCTGTTGGCCTCACTGCTGACTAAGCACTCGGACCTGTGCAGCTGTGTAGATACAAAGAACTACTCCAACTCCAACTTGAGCCTTACATTTAACCATCATCTATATAACCTCTTTTACTGTCCTACTACTATGACATTTATGAAATGATTCACTAAACCAATGGGGAGGGCAGTCTGATAGTGCACTTGGTCAGTAATCAGAAGGTTGCAGGTTTGAGCCCAGCTCCAGCTGTCACATGGTGATGTGTCCTTGGGCAATACACTTCACCCCACTGAGTGTATGATAAGGCGTGAAGTGAAAGCTGATACTGAAGGACAACAGACACAGAAACTCTGAAGCATCAGTGAGTGACTGTGACCTGCAGTGTGAAACTGCTTTGGGTCGTCAAAGAGACTAGAAAAGAACTGTAAAAGCTCAAGTCCATTCACCATTTACTAAAGCCATTATTCTCAAGTTTAACATTGTGCTACAAAAGGCACAAGGAGCTCCTCCATAGACAGGGCCAACTGATCTTCAACTGTGAAAAGGCACAGACACGCTACACTGCTGAAAAAGTCAAAGTACTACTTTGGCTGAGGCATGTGTATGACTTGCAGAAAAAAAGGAGAGCCTTCTATTCTCAAGACATTTGATGTTGGAGATGCACACAGCTCACGCTAGCAGTCTGACAGCTCAGTTCAGTGCATGCACCACCGTCAAGCAAGTAAGATGCATTCAGCGTGAAACGGCCGTTAGCTATCCTAAAATAACAGAAGGAAGTTTGTTATCTGCAATGAAAAATACTCAATACCTCACCTGTAATCTTGCAAACACTCCAAAGCGCTGGTTGCCAAAGCCGTATTTCTGATTCTCCTCAGGACTGTCCTTGAACATCTCCTGCTCAAAATGCCAGTCAAATTCTTCTTCATCTTCATCATTTCCTTCACTGTTACTGCATTCTTCAAGGTTAAACAAAGTTCTGATCAGCTCGACCAATGCAAACTCCAATGACACAATACCTCTTCTGTTTTTTAGACAGCCAACAACACGAGTCAAAGCTTTTACCTACCTGTGCCTAAGACCTCCACCAACGGTTTTGCTGAGCGTGAACCCTTGGGGGCCAGAAGACGTGTGAGCATCTGAAGTCCTTCAAAGTGCTCTCCAGGTGTCTCTTTGGGCACCCGAACAATAAAGATACCTACAGACAGACAGGCCAATAAGTATTTCACAAGCAACCGATATTTGCTTCTTAATTATGGAAGTACTCAGACTGATACAGGACTGGACCACCTGTAGGTCTACAGGAGATCCTGGTCAAGAGAAGTTCTGTACTTTAGTCTGGTCTGATACAGGACTGGACCACCTGTAGGTCTACAGGAGATCCTGGTCAAGAGAAGTTCTGTACTTTAGTCTGGTCTGATACAGGACTGGACCACCTGTAGGTCTACAGGAGATCCTGGTCAAGAGATGTTCTGTACTTTAGTCTGGTCTGATACAGGACTGGACCACCTGTCGGCCTACAGGAGATCCTGGTCAAGAGAAGTCCTCTACTTCAGATGACATTTGTCACTTAAGGGCTCCTCCAGTCATTCTTAAAGGCTAAATCTTAATTAACAGCAAAACCTGTCAATCAATTCATGTCAGAATGTGTGTGTGTTAATGGAGGTCAGAGGTCATTCACTACATTCACAAGGGCCAAGAGATGGCTGCAGGTGCATCTCTGAAGGCTTTCAGTTGGCTGGAGCTGGGCGATCCAATCATAAAAACACTGATGAGCTGGGTGGCATGGCAGGGTGTGTCTTTGTGGAGTTACTGTGCAGCACTGTGCACTCCAGCCTGTGGGGGGGGTAATGCAGCCTGAAGCTGTTTCTCAAACGAAGAAGCTCTGCATGTTGGTTACTCCCCCTTAAGACACACAGTTGGTTTGGGAAGCCGAAGGGAGAAGTGAAGTTGGATGGAAAAAAATGAGTGAAAGAGGAGCCGAGGGGAACAAAAAACAATTAAAAAAGAATGTTACATGACGTGTTACGTCAATGTTACACGACAGTCGTGTTTTAATGGTTTGGTAAACACAAAAGCGATGTGGAACAGAAGAAATCAGACTGCAAATATGGCAGTTGGTGCCAACCACGACAGAAAAAACACTCCAAATCTCTTTAAACCGGAAAAGGTGCCATCCCAGTGACAACACTGAGCATGAAGATGAGGCTCACGATGGCGCCTTCAGACATTAACCCTGCCAGCTCATCTGGAGTTAGCCGCACTGCACAGCGGTGCAGCAGCAGAGCTTAAAAATCGACCAATGGAGTTGCTGTTTGCTGCCAGTGGCACAAAAGACAAACATTCAGACTGGAGCAACCTCAGGGGTTGGTGATGCAGGCCCATGTGGGGCTAAAACCTGTACCCAGAGAGTCCACTTGAGGCTGGCTGCAGTAACCCGACACCTTCATGATTGTACGTGGGCCTTAATACACAGCTGAACGGCTTCAGTCTACAACTATAACACTCATATTTACAGTCTATGCCTGTGTCTTCTCTGGGTGTTAGCAGCTCATCTCAGCTTTAATACACTCAGTTTGGTAACACGCCCTCTGTTACCGTATTTACTTTAGTAGTGCCTCCTCGACATAGGCGGTGTCAGCTTGTGTACCTCTATCACTTTCTTTGACCTGTAAAGGCCATTTCATGTGGATGAGTAACAAAGGCATTTAGTGCTGTATATTGTGAATGTTTTTGATTTGACAAACTTAATTATAAAGTTTTACTAATTAAAACTCTAGACAAGGAGTGGGCAACCAGTGGCCCCCGGGCCAAACCTGGCCTCCCAGTAATAATTTCTGGCCCTTGTCATGATCTGGAAAATAACTTCAATATCTGTATTTACTCATTTTTCTTAACAAAACTTTGACGGTCAGTAACAGGAAAACATAACGATTATTTTAAGTTACGGTCTGATCATCTGATTAACCAAAGTGCTTCTGTGGTGAGAGTTTTAGGGCAGACGTGATGAGGGGCAACAACATGAAGAAACCAAAAATGTGCTGCTCAGTGCTGGAGAAGTTTGGAACTGACAGGACTTCACTCAAAACACATCAACGGTGACCTCTGACCTCTGACCTTGGGCTGACACAGCTGATCACTGCTCTGGTTCAGTCAGGTTCATCCCCCCTCTGTGCAGGCTTAAGGGCCTGCACAGAGGGGGGATGAACCTGACTGAACAGACCCTGACCCTGATGTTACAGCAGCTCACCTTGAGTGAGCCCTTATTACAGTAATTACAGTATATTTATTTGTTATGGACATAAAGGTGAGCCCTTATTACAGTAATTACAGTATATTTATTTCTTATGGACATAAAGGTTAGCCCTTATTACAGTAATTATGATATATTTTATTTCTTATGAACCTAAAGGTGAGCTCTCATTACAGTAATTACGGTATATTTATTTCTTATGGACATAAAGGTGAGCCCTTATTACAGTAATTATGATATATTTTATTTCTTATGGACATAAAGGTGAGCCCTTATTACAGTAATTATGGTATATTTTATTTCTGATAAAACTAAAGGTGTACGCTCTTTCTCGATGAGAGATCGCTGCAGAAGAGAAATAATACAGCACAGGAGGGAGCCACAGAGCAGAAAAGGTTAAAAAAAAGAGACAAAATGTGGTTTTATCATCTGTTCTGATGTTTCTTAGTTTCTGAGAGCAGATCAGACAGGAGCAGACTGTCCACTGACTGACGCTGTCTCATAGAAACATACAGTGAGGAGATGTTCATCAGTGATCTGTTAATTATAAAAAGCTCAGGAACACTGAGCTTTGTATAACAGTAAATGTTTAATGTTTGTCTGTTTTTTATGGAGAGCTGTCAAAAGCCACTTTTAGCATGAACTTTCCTCAATAATCCGATAAATGAATAAAACATATGACTTCCTGCATCCTGAAAACTGTTCCACCTGATAAATCCTGTTAAAGTTGTTGGTGCAGTGTTAATAAACTGAGTTTATCAGATATCAGAATACAAACAGCATAAAGACGTATGATTCATGTTATTTTGTCTTTTATTCTGTGAGTCATGGAGACACCAAGTGTTGATCGCCCCTGAGCTCTCTCTCTCTCTCCTTATACATTATTTAATGCTTGTAGAGGCAAAATCTACTAAAACTCTTTAAGGACACAAGGGTAGCACTTTTTTAATAATCATCTCTATTTATTAACCTCTGATGATGTCCTGGCCCAACATAAAGTGACTTAGGAACACTTTTCTGATGAAAGCTGGGAGCCCCTTTGCGTTCCTTACCTTTATCGATGTCGAAGGTCGCTGTCTCTCTCCCATCTTCCACTATTTTTCCCGGAAGAGATAATCTGAAGTCGTAAACATACAGTACAAAAAGGTACACACTATTACACACTGAACATTAAATCAAGGCAAAGGATCTTGTTTTTGGATTCTGTAGTCATTTTGACCATAAAATCTTCAACTCACTTCTTTCTTCTGCCAGTCTCTGAAAGTACGCTGCACTCAAACCAGTCTGTGTATTTTACATTTGTAAATGTGTGTGACTGTAAAATGAAGAGTTTGTCTTCAGCCTGGTCTCTTGTAAAGTGTCTTGAGGTAACACTTGTTATGAATTGGCGCTATACAAATAAAGATTGATTGATAAAAAAAACTCATAAGATTAGATTAGATAATACTTTATTAATCCCCTTGGAAAAACTCCCTCAGGGAAACTGAGATTCCAGCAGCAGTTCAGTATTACAGATTAAAAAGATATATCTAAACAAAAATATAAATATTAATAAAATAAAAATAAAAAATATATGGCTACTGGCTGGCCACTGCTCCTTCCCGTCCGCAGTCTTCCTGTTACTCCTCCTCTTCCCCAGTGAGGAGTTGTACAGTCTGATGGTCTGAGGGTCAAAGGAGTTTCTCAGTCTGATGGTCCTGACCTTGAAGGAGCAGCCTGGGGCTGAACAGGCTCCTCTGGTTTCTGATGACGGTGTGCAGAGGGTGACTGGCACCGTCCAAAATGTCCAGTAGTTTGTCCAGAGTCCTCCTCTCTGCCACCATCACCAGAGAGTCCAGCTTCATGACGACCACAGAGCCGGCCCTCCTGATCAGTGTCTCCAGCCTGGATGTGTCCCTCTTGGATGTGCTGCCCCCCCAGCACACCACAGAGTAGAAGAGGACACTGGCTACCACAGACTGGTAAAACATTTAATTTAATTTAAATTACATCATTTTTATTTATATATTTATTCTTGTATCAGGATTAGTTTGTTTTTTGAGTGTGTCTGCGTGTGTGACTCTGACTGTTTTAGCAGCACTGAGGCTCACTGGAGAGCTGTTTGTATGCTGCAGCTGAAGAACAGCTTTGCCCAAACGTGTGTGTGCTGCAATAAAAAAGACTGGCTAAGTCACCGGAGTGCTGTTGTTTTTTTTTCACTTAATGAAGGTGTAGGTTGTTCTCAGTCCTGTGGTCACTGTGTCACTCGCAGTATCACCAGGGCTGGTTACACAGTGCTGAACACCACTTGGCTCGCTCAGGCTGTTCAGCTGTGCAGTAAATAATCTTTAAGTCCACTGAATACATAATTGTTATTGATATGATGATTTGTCAAATATATGACAACATCACCAAACATGTTAAAGGCAGAGTTAATACACTGGGAAGCTTTTTCTTTTCTTTTTCTTTACCTACAAGACAGAACAGCCACTAAGGGTGGGCGACAGAATGCACTTTAATGGTAGATCTCAGAGTGCTTGAATTAAATCCCTGATACTCCAACTTACTGTCTTCACTACTCTGTTCTTGGACAGATGCTGAATTTGAACTTCCTTTTTTGCTCTTGCCCTCATCTTTGTTCTGGAAACCATTTCAACTCTAAACACACAGAGGCCTCTGATGAAGACCTGCTGTTAAATGTCTAAATGTGCAGCAGAGTTTGTCCAGTGGAAGCTTTTCTTGCCCGTTGGCAGCTTGTACAATTACAGTGATACTATGACAGAATCAAAACTACCTGAAAGTTGACTGAAAATGATGGTTTTAGCTCACCTGAGAAAGTAGGGCTTGGCATAGAACTTCAGATCTGTCCCATCGATGTAAAGATCAAACTCGGATGTCCTGGTGTAAGGCACGTGAATGTTGGCGGTCAGGTAGTCTGGATCTTGGCTCAGATCAAACTTCGGAGTTATCATCGTCAACACTGATGTGGTGTCTACACCTGTAGAGAAGAAACAACAGTGTTACTGTAGCTGAGCAGTGTTCCCATATGTTCCAGTCACCATGACAACAGTGATCCTAAACACATCCACTCTAACCCTCAGGCGTCACGTTGATCCGAAATTCTCCGTCAATAATCACATTTTTTGATGAGGGACAGAAAGATCTGAAGGCTCCATCATCATGACGGACTGGAAGAAAGGGGGATCAGTGTGCTGTCCCACTCACTCATCACATCCTGGAGGTCATTTAGACTGTAAATAAAGATCCCTCGGAGCCTAGGGCAGGGTCAGCCCATTCACAGTAGGGCTGTCTAGGTATTCTAGATGCTCAATACTCCAATGGGGATAAAAGCCCGTACTCGAAGTGTAAATAAATATTTCAATGTAAAATATTAACTGTAGCAGCACATCAGGGCGCCTGGAGCCGTGGATCGTTTGGTCCAACAGAGGGCGCTCTAGTGACCTCAGTAAACAAAGAGTGAGGTTATGGGACATTTTAATAAAATGGAGGACGAGCAAAGCCACTGCAGGTGGACAACAATGACACCGAATCATCTGAGGAGCGCTGTGTGGAAGTATTTTGGGTTAAGTCAAAGACCGGGCTGTGTTGATCACTTACTTGTCTTCCACAACAAATCTGCGTGCTCACCTGTTGGCTTTTCATCAGAGCCATGCAGTCAAGGAGGAGGTGGATTTTAGTAGTGCTTTCACCAATTACTGATTAACAATCTGAATGTATGACATAAAATTAAACCAATCAGTGCTGTTTGACCGCTGTGGCTTGGGGCGGGTGCTGAATCGCCCATTGCCATCCTGCTCGGTTGTTGGCTAAAGTCAGTTCTGGATTGTTGTCACATGTTTCTCTGAGACAGTGCTTAACACCAGAAGCTTATCAGGTTACATCAGCAATCATACAATAAGAAATCCTCTGATGTGGACTCTTTTCAGAGAGAAAATGCAGTCAAAATGTACTGAGCTCTCCACATGAACAGGCAAGAGGAATTTCTACCTGAATCCAACTTTTATTCTTTTTCCCAAATCTGAGCCTCACTGTTCTTCTCGGAGAAGTCAGAAGTTAATTCCACCAATAACACTAGTTTATTTGTTCATTTTGAATGTAAGTAAATAACTATAATCTGACAACTTAATCAAGAAACAATAATGAGCTACCCCATTTCTTCTGTTTTTTTTTTTGTAAAACAGTAGATTTAGAAATTCATGGATAACAATATTATATTTTAGCATTACATTGGGTGGTGGTCTAATATTAATTCAAGCACTGTATATTCACTCTTATTTTGTATATGATTTATCAAAAATAATTCATAAAATATAGGTATATGGCCATCTGAAAATGTACCTATACACATGAAGTAAAACATAACTCAGGACAAATGTGATTAATTATGTTTATGGTTTAATAACCAACTTTGAAATGGGCATGTGTTTAGTTGGAATAAGTTTTATCAAGAAGCTTACAGCAAGCTAAAGCTGATTAATAGTGTCAATGTGTGAGGTGAGGGCATATCCATTCTGAAGAGGATCAGACGTTCCTCAGAAACACCAAAGTGCCCTCACTATGCTCTCCATTGAGAAGAAACTTATTTTTACAGGAAGGTCATCGTGAAGTTTGCCTCTCAGAAGGACAGGAGAGCGAAATTCACCTCCGAACAAGAGAATGAAAAACATGCAGGTGTCCTCATCACATCGTTGGTGTGTAAACAGTCTGGGATTAATTTGATTACAGCAGTTGTGAGGAGTTATTTTTAAATGCACCCAAACAAACATAAATATGAACAGGGTTGTTTATAAATGTTTAGATATGCTCATATTTATTAATGACTGAAAATCTTAGAGCTTAAAAAGCACTCAGTTTATTTTGCAGGTCTTTTTTGAGGCACAATCCAAAATACTTTCAAAGATGGATGGATGTGTTGGTGATCCTGACGTTCACTTTAGTTTTCCCTAAACTCAGGCCAACTGTCAGTCTCTATTCTCATTTCAAGTAAATCAGCCCCAAAACGCATCAATTTGCTGCAAGGAACTAATTAAGCATGTGCTTGTATTTGTACAAGTGCATTCAAGAAAGTGTCACTTTAATATGTGCTGCTTAAAAGAGACTGGCAACACTTCTGGTGCTTGTTTTGAATTGACAGATCGATTCATTGTTTTAAAAAAAGAAGTTTTTTCCTTATTTCATGCAAAATTCATCATGAAAACTGAATTAATCGTTTACTGTTTTTGTATATTCACCTCATATAGAGCAGTTTTTATCATATGGCGCCTCAGCTTGAAAGATCTAATGAGCTACTGAGCAGTCCCTGATGTCTACTGTTTCCATGGCAACGATAAACACATCTGACCGTGCTGACTGCTTCAGAGGACACTTCCTGTTATAAATATTAAAATGAACCATTTCTCTGGCTTTGAAAACTGTTACTAAAGGGATACACCAACTTTCTTTTGTCTTCGTGTCCTGCCTCACTCCAGAGTCCATGACAAGCAGATAGACTGACACGGGCAGAGCCTGCCCACCGCCAACTGTCTTAGCTTAAACACTGGGAGTTAATGGGAAGTGTTAGCCTGCCTCTGCCTCCAGTCATCAGATAAACTCTTCAGCATCTCTAAAGGGTCCTGTGTGCTTGTTGTGAGTTGATTTTTTACAGAGTTATGTTACGTTATCTTCTACTATCATCGTACTATCTTCTTTTACTCCTAAACAGAGGCTTTTGTTGTGTGGACGCAAAACGCAAAAAAACACAACCCACAACTGCCAATATTTACACGCAACTTTTCAAAAAGAAGCCCAAAGTCGCTTATAATAAGCAGACCTGGCAACTATGGAGACAAAGACTGCGGTTTATAGTCCTGTCATCAGAATCAGAATCAGAATCAGAATCAGATTTATTGCCAAGTAGGTTTTTACACTTACAAGGAATTTGCTCTGGTGCTGTTGGTGCAAAGTACAAACAGACAATAAGTAGAAAGATGATAATAAAAATAAAAATAAGGTGCAAGCATTGTAATAAGAGTAATCAAAAATAGAAATATAGAATAAAATAAAATAATAAAATAAAGTAGGCTAAATATATACAGAGTTATTTACAGTTGTTACCAATGGAGTTGGTATCAGGTGGTTGGGGGGAGTCGGGGTGGGTCATGGGCAGTGTTCAGCAGTGATGTAGCGGAGGGAAAGAAACTGTTCTTGTGGCGTGAGGTTTTAGTCCTGATGGACCGCAGCCTCCTGCCTGAGGGGAGGGGCTCAAAAAGTGTCCAGGGTGAGAGGGGTCGGCCAAGATCTTGCCTGCACGCCTCAGAGTCCTAGAGGTGTGCAGGTCACATCTGATCACCTTCTCTGCAGAGCGGATGATGCGCTGCAGCCTGCTCTTGTCCCGAGCAGAGGCTGCAGGGTACCAGACGGTGATGGAGGAAGAGAGGATGGACTCTATGATGGCCGTGTAGAAGTGCTCCATCATAGTCTTTGGCAGGTTGAATTTCTTCAGCTGCCTCAGGAAGTACATCCTCTGCTGTGCCTTTTGATTAGGGAGGTGATGTTCAGCTCCCACTTCAGGTCCTGGGAGATGATGGATCCCAGGAAGCAGAAAGACTCCACGGTGAGTACTGTGGAGTCAGAGAGAGTATGATGGGAGCGGGGGGGGGGCTGTGTTTCTCCTGAAGTCCACCACCATCTCCACTGTCTTCAGGGCGTTGAGCTCCAGGTTGTTCCTGCTGCACCAGGTCACCAGATGGTCCACCTCCAGTCTGTAAGCAGACTCATCCCCATCAGAGATGAGACCAATGAGGGTGGTGTTGTCTGCAAACTTCAGGAGTTTGACGGACTGGTGACTGGAGGTGCAGCTGTTGGTGTACAGGGAGAACAGCAGTGGGGAAAGAACACAGCCTTGGGGGGAGCCGGTGCTGATGGTCCTGGTTTCAGAGACGTGCTTCCCAAGCTTCACATGCTGCCTCCTGTCAGACAGAAAGTCCGTGATCCTTCTGCAGGTGGAGGCAGGCACACTCAGCTGGGAGAGCTTGTCCTGGAGCAGGGCAGGGATGACCGTGTTAAAGGCAGAACTGAAATCCACAAACAGGATCCTGGCGTAGGTCCCTGCTGAGTCCAGATGCTGCAGGATGAAATAACACACCGTGGCAGCCGTCTGTGGCGCCATCTTGTTCATTAAGATCATGTGACCTTTACTACTATGAAAGAGGCAAATTCAACAAGGATGGACAAAGTACTAACTTCATGTTCGTCCATCATCTGATTCTATTTGCTTTAAACAGCCTGTGTGTCTGTTCTGGTGTTTCCGAGAATGTTACTGGCCAGATTATTCTACATTTGATTAAAGTATTCTTACATGTACTGCAGAGTGTTAATGAGATTTACTGTATTTACGTGAACACTCTGAATAATGGCTGAAACTGATGCATGATAAAGAGCCCCCAGACCAGCCGCCACTGGGTCAAAGGTCACAGATATGAACTTTTTACACCCAGTGTTTTCTGTCGTGATTTTAAAATGACCAAGAAAAGAAAATACGCTGTTCATGTCAAATGTCAGTCTGAGCGAGAGGCGCCGCCATATCTGCAGTGCATACCGGAAGTGCACACCGCGTTAAAACGGAAGTTGGTCTTATTCGTGTATTTTAATACTTATTCGGCTCTTTAAAAAAAAAAAAAAAACTTTATTATAAACAAATGAATTTTCAAACTAGTCAGGCAAATACATTGGTGCATGAAAAAAAAAACAAGAACAGACATCATATTGCAGAGATGAAGCCATGAATTAAAATAAATATCAATTATCAAAAAACAAAACAATCTACATCCACCTAAAGTATAGTAATTAAATTAGGTTTAAAGGGTTATTTAATAATTGTTACCCTTCAATAGTCAGATCACTTTTGAAAACTAAATAGAGGTCTTTGGCAAGATTAGATTCTGTATATTTTAGGGACTTAATATGAAGGTGAAATTCATTTTAAAAGCATGAGAGGACGGCTGTGGTTTTTAGATAGTTGGCTTTGTGAATAAAGGATTTGGGTTAATAATGCTTTTGGTATGGCTTTGGTAAGAGATTTAAAATCTTTGAAATTGTAAGTAAAGTGATATTTACCAAAAAAAAAAGTTGTCATAAGATCATAAATCTCCATTTGCATATAAGAGGTCCATTAGGCACCAGATATTCTTATCCATCCAGTCTTTATAAAGCTTAGATTTTCCTTTATGGAGAATATAGCTTTTATTCCACAACAGAGGTGTATAGTTGTGTTTGTAAAGCAATTTCCAAAAAAGTAGGGCCTGCTGGTGATATTTTGCCAACTTAACAGTTTGCTTATATTGTAATCACATTTAAGGACAACCTCTATACCAGCCATCTGATCAAATCTACTCTTGAGAGGTCTTGAACTGTGATTGCTTTTATGATATAGTGAGTTTGATTCCTCCATATAAAATTAAAATTAAATTGGTTTATGGACTTAACGAAATCTGAACAGAGTGCTGAAGAGGATGCAGGCTTTCTGCACACACACTCACACAAATTGTATTCGCAGGGTTTAATAACAGTAATATTATTTATTATTTGAAACATTAACACCATCACTTGATCCCGTGATTGTTTTAGGCTTCCATTGCTAACATTTGGGCCATTAGATGTTTACACTTCAAATTTTCAGGATTTTATCCTTTATGTATACAATTGTTAAAATAACTACCTATTAAAATTATTATAGATAAAGAAATATACAAACTATATTAAAAAAAAATAAATTATTCAATATGGTAAATTATACAGGTACGAGTTATGGTAAATATGTAACTGCAAAATCAAGATAAATACATATTCTGGTATGGATTTTTTTTTTTCAACTTCAATACACAGTCTTTTATTTGTCTATAAATAATCCAGAGACAAAGAACGCTTGCAAATTATTCCTGAAACCCCAAAGCATCTCAAACACAAAATCAAATGGTCTATAATTAAAAACAAACTTATGGAGCTGCTGTTCTCAGTGGTGTGTAGAGTGTATTGAAGGAGGGCTGAAAAACATGCAACACCTCAAATAAAGGTAAGACTGGAGGGTGGGCCAGATGAGCCAGTAATGATGAAACAGTTCTCATTCTTGTGGTCATTCTTGTGTTGGGGGTGTGGTGATAGATTTTTATTAGCCATGGACTCACTCTAGGGGTGGACAGGAATATCGATTCAGCAAATCCTCCCGATTGATTCACCTCCTGGTCAGTGGGGGCGCTGTGTACTTTTTCCAGCTGCCGCCGGTCGCAGAAGAAGACATGCTTACAGAGTGATAGGACTGAGAGCCCAACATGAGAGTGATTTAACGCCGGTTTATCAGTATTTTCTGTGTAAATAATGTAAAATATTAAACATAACAGCATTAGTATGATTCTGGAGCATTTTCTTTTTGTTCTTTTGCAGTATTTTCTGTGTTTTGCCGTATTTCTGACGTATTTTCCATGTGTTTTCCTGTCTTTTTTCAATATTGGTCGTTTTTTTCATCATACAGTAGTTCGTTTTTAAGGATTCCATAAACAGTAATTTTAGAAATATTGAAGGAAGAAATGTTGAGATCTCTGTCTTCAGCTGGACAGGAACTGCTTCAGGGACTACCATCAGTCAAGAAATGCCTGGACATGGTCTAATATAACAGGCTGTAACATGGACACTAAATGCTGCAGTCTAAAAAAATGTTTCAGTTAAATGGATTAAGTTTAGTTTTGCTCATCTCAGAAAAATTCTACATGTTCATTTACAATTGTTTATGAAGAGAATCCTGTTGAAAATTCAAAGCCATTTTTATTCTTGTCTTGTAATTACACACTGTTTTAAGCATTTACAACATAATGACAAAAACTTACAAAATTGTTTACTTTTATTTCTCGTGAAAAATGTATTCAAAGGACCATTCCTGACACATTTATTGACAAAAAAGTCCAGGTGGACATTTATAATTATAGTGTTACCTGTCATGTTTTTACTTTTGTACTCCATATGCACAAATAAGTTATTACTGTGCAAATTTGTATTTTCAGATGTTTGATTGCTCAAAAATGTGAGGTGACATAACACATATGCTCATACTGAAAATAAAAATTCATAAATTGTCAACAGGCACTCTAGTTATTTGTGTATTTCTACTTCTTTCTGAATCGATACTGAATCAAATCGCCACCTAAAGAATCAAAATCGAATTGTGAGGTTCTTAACAATACCCAGCCCTAACTCACTCTGTGTTTTTGATTATCAAACTCAAATGACGGTATTTTCATCAGCTCAGTTGAACATCACTGTCAAGAGTTACAAAATCCAGGGCATTCAGCAAAGCTTTCTTTCCAATGAAACAGCGATAAATTCCTCAGGATCTCAAGGCCACTTGCTGGGGAAGTATAAAGTAGACTTGGAGGGGTTTTGTACATCAGCCAGTCTCTCTCCATGAAAACTTTTAAGGCTTCCTGCCCCTTTTGCATAGTGACTGTCCTTGTCCAGAGAAGGCAATGAATGTGTTCACAGTGTCATCATCCTCTGCAAACTTCTTTGGCTGAGCCTGGAGTTCCTGATGAAGGTGATCCTGCCAGTTTTGATGGCACTTGGTCCGAGGGCAGCAGGGCTGGGCTCAATCCCTTTTGTTTAACCATCCAAACGATTCCCAGAGCCTGTGAAGGCTCTGAATCCCATGGCCATGTCAGCATACCTGCTGGGTCTTCATCACTCCCAGCTCATAGATCTTTTCATTGTAGTTGATTGCGATGACATCTACAGTTGTTAGGCAAAGTTCCTCAAAGCATTCTCCAGTACTGCTTTAGGGTTTGTGATGTCCAAGAAATCAACACTTCGTGGCTGGAACTTTGAGTACGTGGCCACCATGAGGCTCACACTCTCTAGTTGCACGAGACCACCTTCCTCCAGCAGAAGATTCTGAATCATCCAGTGAGGCAGGTGACAGATTTCCTCATCAACCACAAACCCCAGAACACCATAGTATGTCTGTCCGAGTTCCTGTTGGTCAGCTTGAACTGCATTAGATACGTGATATAAAGCCTGCTGAGCTGGTCAAGAGCTGAGGGGGGCATTATTATTCTTCCTCCCTTCTCCACGTCAGATCGATCATTGGGATCTACCAGCATCGACACCGAGTAGCAGCGGCACTGAGTGGAGAAGCGGTTCTGAAAGCCCCGGATCATCAGATCAACAACATGGAAGGAAAACATGTCGACGCTTTAGTTCCAAATAATGATGTCTGGCTGAGTTTTCTTCTGATAAATTTGCATCAAAGATTTTTCTATTTTCTGTTGACTAACTTTTTTTTTTTTTTTAATAATTTTATTTACAACTATGAGGCATGACAGACAGCATATCGTGTACAAAAAGTGACTGAACAATTAACAATGAACAAGCCAGGGGTTTAATAATTACAATGTTTGCATTTTCAATATTTATACAAAATTATTTTCTTTAAGAATCTGAAAAGTCTTTGTTGCTTTGTTGGTCTTCACATATTCAACTGAGGTGCAGTACTGATTGAGTTCAGTAATAAAACGATGAAAGCAGGGTTTTGTCGAAGTCCATTTTGATTTGTGTATGTGGAATTTACCAAGAATTGTAAGTAGTTAGATTATATAGGTTGCTTTAACAGATAAGCCTTCATTCATAAATTATAACATAGTATCAGGTACCTTGAACTGTATAACAATACACATTTTACGATTTATATAGTCCGTCATATTTGTCCAGAATAACTTTGTGTGTTCACAATGAAAAAACAAGTGAAATATAGTTTCCTTTCCTGAATTGCAGAAAACACATCAATTATCTAAACTGGGTGTAAATCTCTCCATAACTTCCTTCACAGGATAGATTCTGTGTAAAATCTTAAAAGATACCTCTTTCACTTTATTAACAATGCAGTATTTATTGAGAACACAAGCTTTTTTCCACTGTATATCACCCATGATAGAACACCAAAAGAACTTTGCAGCAGAAGGTGTAACATAATTAAGAACACTTCTGATATGTCGATTACTGCATGGTTTCTTTTTAATGTCAATGTCTCCTACCTATCTTTATTATTCCAGATAAAGTATTTATGAGGATTGAAACTGTGTTTATATACCAATGTCCAGTTTAAAAGGGCTTGTCTGTGAAAATTGGCCAATTTCATTGGGATTTTTCCAACTGAAAAGTTACATTTAAGTAGAAAATCTATACCACCTACAGTATTAAGCATGTATGCTGGGAAAGCATTCTAGATATTATTGGGGTAATTCAATTATCCATTTAATTTTAAACGAGTCATTAAAAACAGTGAAATCCCAAACTTCAAGACCACCTTCTTCTCTACTCCCTCTGATAACATCTCTCTTAAGGTAATGGGTTTTTCTTCCAAATGTATTTAGTCCATTTTTTTTACAACAGAAGATGGAATGTTGAGTGACAGAGAGACATAAACAGACCTCGATATCTCTTCTGCTTTTGATAAAAGCACCCTACCATATAGATAAATATCTCTCATTAACCATGAGTTAAGTTTGGATTGGATTTCTGTGATAATTGGGTCAAAATTTAATTTGCATCTTTTTTCTTCATTCTTACAAATAATAACACCAAGGTAAGTTACTTTTTCTTTCACAGGGATACTACAGCAATTCACTATATTACAAGATTTTAAAGGAAATAATACTGACTTGTCTAAATTCATCTTTAAACCTGAAACATTGCTAAATTGATTTATGCAGGCTATAGCCTCTGAGACTTGGCTTTGACTTCTTAAAAAGATTGCAGAGTCATCTGCTAGTTGACATATTTTAAAATCTTTTCCAACTGCCTGTATACCGAGAAAAGGTGATTTTTTTTTTTACATGGGTAGCCACTGTTTGAGTAACTTGCAAAAATAAAAAAGGGGATACTGGAAAGCCTTGTCTTGTACCACGACTAATGTTAAATCTTTCTGAGGTGCCATGTGGTAGCTTCACAGAGCTTGAGCAGCCATTATAAATTGTTTGAATAGCACGCTGAAAATACTTTCCAAAACCAAAGAATGATACGGTTTTATGCTTTGTAAAAGTCAATGAATAGGATAAAGCTTTCATCAGGTATAAGAAAATCATAATCTATCATGTCCAATATCAAGGGAATGTTATTGCTGATGTGTCTCTTTTGCATAAAACCTGTTCGCTCTTCGTCGTTAAGTTGATTTAATCCTTGTTTTATTCTTCTAGCAAAAATTAAGGTAAAAAATTTTGCATCATTATTGAGGAGATATGGTATGATATGGAGCAGTGAATAATTTACACGAAAAAGACCAACTTCTGGTTCAACGTGGTGTGCACTTCCGGTATGCGCTGCAGATATGGCGGTGCCCAGTCCCAGCAGAAGGGTACTGTTGGTCTGAGCAGGGGTCTTTTTCAGACCGGCCCCTACACACTCTCCCTACCCACTACCCCTCCGTTTGCGCGTCCTCGCGGAGGGGCCACCATATTAAGTCCGTCCCAAACCGATTCCCGGGGAGGGGTAGTGGGCGAAAAAACCCTCCACAAGCGAGTCTGCACTGATGCCGACTCGCTGAACACACGCAGCGTTAAATTGAGTCCAGTGTCAGTCATGGAGGAACCAACATACAAATCTAAGCTCTACGTAAGTGCCTGCACCAACACTGTTAAACTAAGACAAATACTGAATGACTGTCATACAGATGTTTACAATTTAAGACGTACATGGCATTGATTATCAAATTAAGGCCTGCCCTGCATTAGTCCAGAAAACAGTTTAAGTTTATTTAAAGGTGCAGTGTGTTGAATTTGGCAGCATTTGGCCAAACAGAAACGGTGAATATAGGATATAATGTTTCTATTTGTATGTAAAGTCCGTCAAAATAGGAGTACAATCATCCCCATAAAATATCTGTTTTATTTTTATTTAGTTAGAAAAAGCTTTAAAAAATTTACATTACCGCAGGCCACGTTCATGTAGGCCGACATAACGATCTGCCATGTTGTCTACGGGTGGATTTTAGAGACAAAAAGAACGAAACGCGAATCTGTCCGTCGGTTCTGAAATCTACCTGGAATGCAGATGAAGAAGAGGAGAGAGGACGGCGGTGGATGTAGAGACAGTTGTTACTCTGCACTAGGGATTTAAATTGTGTTTGTTTTACAGTTAAAGCTTTGGAAATTGAAGACCACATTTCGAAATCACTCTAGAGTGGAGAGTCCGGTCAACTTCTATAAAAGAAAACATGATGAAATGAAGCGGAATCGTGACAGAAAAAGTCAAAAAACAAGGGTAAACATTGGTGTTGCTTTTACAAGGTGGAGAGCCTTGTTGACAAAGTTATGTTTGAAGACTGACACCTAAGTTGCTTGTTTTCTGCTGGACAGGTAAGAGTGCAACATGCAGTTTTATAATGTTTTGTAACAGTGTTTATTATGTTCAATTTGCAAACTTTAACGACCAACACAGACTTTAAACCACTGAGCTGCTACACAACTCCTGTATTGTGTTGGTATTGTAAATAAAGCGCATAATCGGTAGGTGTAGAAATAAATACTCCATTAATCATATTACAAAACCCCAATTCGTCCGGCCCAGCTTTCCGCTACACTGTACCCACTCACTCTCTCTCTTCTTTACCTTATTTCGTCGAATCTGCATCAGGCTTGATCTGATTAGCATTAATGCGCAAATGTTTGTTTGTGTTACTACAAGTTTACAAAACCTACAATTGGCAGCTAACAACTGACCTATAATCTATAAAAATAATGGTTACAAACCTTGTCACTTTAGTAAATGATGCCGTGTTCACGATCACTTTTGGTCTTCACAGCCTTCCGTTGCTCAGCGACGTGACGTTTTGGTTACGCTTGGGCTCATTCTAGAGTCTGAACGATAGATGTCGATCAAATGCCAAATTCTACACACTGCACCTTTAAGTGCTTTATGTTTACTGGGACTGTTGCAAAAAACCAAAGATTTCAATAGAGCATGAATTAAAAACAAAAAGCTCTTCAGTAAAAAAAAAGAAAAGAAAGAAAGAAATGCAGCCAAAGAAGCGTGGGAGTAATTTTTATACATATATATATATATATATATATCAGTGGCGGCTGGTGCCAAAAATTTTAAGGGGGGCGCAGCTTTGGAGGAAACAAACCAAAGAAGCGCTCCATACTACAGTGAAAAGAAACTAAAGACAAAACATAATCACAATACAACATACTTTGAAATATGCAATATCTGAACAGAAATTTTGCCCTCCTTTCCTTCTGGGCTGCACATTTCTCAGCGACCCTCTGACTGAAGTCCATCATATCCGTCACCAGTCTCTCTTCCATTGACAGCATGGCCAGTGCATTCAGCCTGTCCTGGTTCATGGTGTTTCTGAGGAAAGTTCTGAGAAGCACCTCAGCTTCTGCAGTGGTCATGGGTGTGGTGATGAGGATCTTTAGCAGAGTGACAGTCTCTGAAAATACCTCTCCAAGATTATTTTCCATCAACAACTGGATCAGATCCACAGCACCACAGCAGGCCTTGAACTCCTCCTTGCTGTACATAAGGCTGAGCTCTGTCTTCAGCTTTAGTTGAGCACTGGGTCGGCCTTCAAGGTGCTGCTGAGAGAATCTTCAGGAAACATGGCGTGGTACTGTGTGAACCTGTCATTAAAAATACATAGAAAAACACATTTTATTACCAAAAGTTAACATCAGTATTTACTGAAAAAAATCAATAAAACAGCCAAAGTTTAACCTGCTCCCAGAAAATAAAGCTGTAATTTATGTCATTTTCACCATTTTATGAACATTTCTTGTGTCACCTGAACAGTGTCTTATCTTATACATGATGTCTCATGGCTCAAGATTGTAAACACAAACAGAATCTTATGTACCACTAAACTGATGCTTTAAAACTAAAGGTAAAACTATGTGATGCAATTTTTGTTATAGATTAACTGTAAAAAGTATGAACAAAACAAAACAAATAAGAAAAAAAAACAAATATGAAAAAAAAATCAGATACAAGAGGGCAGACGGCTCACACCAGCTGACTGATTCTCACAGCTGAAATGGAGGCTGTCAGTGTTTGGATGACATTTATAGTTTTCAGCAAAATTACTTCAAATTTTAAAAAGTCAAAAAAATAAACTTCACTTTACAGGAGTCTGTTTCCATCTGCTGGAGCTTTTGAATACTTTAACTTTGTACCGTTATGTGCAGTATTCAGTCAGCAAAAACCACAAACAGAATGTATAATTTTTGTATCCAAATAGAACATTTTATTATAGCAACTAAACATATGGTATACAATTATATATAATGACAATACTGTATATATTTATATTGATATTTATTATTTTTTATCACATGTTTAGTTGCCATAATAAAACTACAACATTTAAAGACAAGATATACATTTTGTTGGTCTGTTTTCATTGATTTTATACTGTGCACAATGGTACAAGCTGGAAAGGTACAAGGTAAGTGTCAAATCTAAAAGCTCCAGTGGATTAAAAAATAATTCTGTAATGGACATACACCTAAGAGGTAAAGAATTTGTGACGTTTACACTTTTGGGACTAATAAAACCCCACTGTTTTCACCAGTAAACTGCAACACATAACTTGATAGCATTATCAAGTCTTCTTTTTGTAATTTTTCAAAGGCTTTCACACAATGTAACAGAAATATTTAATGAGCACTGGAATAAAACCTCTGCAATAATCTGCATGCACTTGTGTATTACAATTTCTCCTATCTTGTTCCTGCTTTGCCATGATTTTTTAAAATATATTTTTATAGGTCCCTTAAAATAATATTATAATCAAAATAATGCATCAATTTTGTCAATTAAATTTAAAATATACTTCTAGTAGGGTAAAAACAAACTTAACCACCCATTAAAAGCCCCAATTCCTCCTAAAAGTATGTTGTTTTTGTAAAAATATGCAAGAATTAAAAACTATATAGATTTTTAGAACTTAAGTCTGTAAAAGGATAATGTTCTACTGAACAAAGCATTTATATCCTCTTGGCAAACTCATTTTGTGGCTCCTGATCTATAGTTTAGTGCCATGTGTGACATAAAATGGAAAACTTTGCCCCTGAATTATGTTATGTCTACTAGGAAAGACACATCCTTATCTAATCTTCAGTGCAGCATAGCCTCTTACTGATTTTCTTCTCTAATGCAATCTCACCTCTTCTGTGATCCTCTGACGGATCTCTGGACGACGCCTCCTCACTGCATGGGAGCATCAGTCGGACGCGTGAGGATACGCGAGATACTTGCGCATGAGTAAATCATATCTGCTGCGGTGACGTGTCGATGCGATTGACAGCGCTCGTTGTCCAGTCACACGAGGAAAAGAAACACCAAAACAATACTGATTTGCTGCCAGTCCAAGTGGGAGTGTCCGGGGCGCACCGGTCTGCGCCCCTGGGGCAAAGTTGAAGCGGCCAATCCCAAAGACGCCTCAGGTCACATGCTGAGCAAAAGTTTAAGGACTTGCATAGACACCCATTAGGCCGGCGCCCCTCTGTACGTAAACTATGTATTCACAACACAGTTACTACGTAAAAACATTGTGAAACTCCTTTTATTGAATGGTGACAGGTGCTGCTGACAAACTATTACTGTGTGGTAAAAATAAATGTTTTTATCCGTTATTTTTTATAATTTAAAAACAAATTATGTTATGTTTAAGTGGACTTTCTCTGTCGAATTTTGGAGGGGGCGGCGCCCCAGCGCCCCCTATTGACAAGCCGCCACTGATGTATAAATATAAATTGACTTTACATTAAATTAAACATTAAAGGACGATTTATTGGCACAATCTCATATAATTTAATAAAGATGAATAAAATCAACATCCAGAACGATTTTTACAGAATGTGTTAGCAACAAAAAACAGAGGCTTACATTTCACTGCTGCATTATCAAAAGTAAAAGACACCTTGATTGTCTACGCCTTCTGGAGGATCCAATCTAACTGCTGCTCCCTCAAGATGCCGCTGCGTAACCATGGCAACATACACTTCCTGTTTCCACCTGAGAGGGGGAAGTTTATCCCAAAGCTTGCCGCTGTATTTCTACCCTAAACCCTGATTAAATGAACTTCACTCAGCTGCGAGTGTGATTCTGATGGACTGCACTCCGTCACAGAGGGGAGGGTGTAGGGGCTGGTTTGACCAAGGCCCCGGGTCACCGTCTCACTGCACACCTGCACGAGCATCATGGACGAGCGCGTGCCTCCTGTCGTCACTCTTCTCAGACAGAGCAACGTTTAACGGTAGGCCGGCTGAGAGCGCGTGAGCGGCTCCGGAACGTCCTCGTGCTCCCGCGGTACACCTGCTACCTGACATGCTCCGACTTAGGACGGAGCGGTCAGACTCGCGCGCGCTGGTGTTACAGTCACCGTAACACACCACTGACAAGAAAGAGACGCTCACCTGAGGAGAGGCTTCAGCAGGGTCTTGACCAGCACTCACGTGGCTTTACTTCTTCTTCTTCTTCTTCCTCTTCTTCTTCTTCTGTTTCTTCTTCTTCTTCTTTGATGTTTTTGGCGGTTTTCAAATAACGTGTAGGTGCATTACCGCCACCTTCTGGACTGGAGTGTGGATAAGGATGAACTACCCTTTGAACTCTATTTATAACCCTCTTACATCCAAACACCTAAAACCCACCCAAACACGACACCCCTTGAATTTCTCCTCAGTAACTCTGTTACATATAATCACACCTTATATCCCTGAGTGTGTATCTCTGTGTTTGGTACTTTGGACACTGGAAGAGGACATGTTACTCTTTCTCCTGACCCACAATCTCAATCTCCTGTTTCTGTATTATGAGTAACGATCTATTTAAGCCTGTATGACCAAGTCTTCTGCGTAAATAGAGATGAGTTTAGTTGAGTGATATGATGTCTTCTTCCTGTGACTTTGTCTTATTTCTCCAACGTTCTTTTTTATACTGTAAAACTGTTGATCTCTACTCTCTCTGTCCCATGACATTGACATTTCCTCTTTATCTCCAACTTCACTAAACTTTGAATCTCAGCTTTACTTTGATATTTGTTCTTACCTTGTCGCACTCTTGGCAAACTTATCCATCAATCCATTCCCCTCATCTCCTATATGTGCTGGAACTCAAATGGCCTTGACCTTTACTCCTGCTGTCTTTATTCCCTGTAACATATGTGCTATCTCGAATATTATTTCTGTTCTTGAATCTGACTGACTATGTTGAATACTGACCAATGCACTGCTGGAATCTGATGCTATGAGCACTTTCACCTGGTCTGACCTCTGGTACCCAGTTCAATGCCATATAAATGGCCAGTAGCTTGCCTGTGTCATCACAGATTCTTCTGTTTATTACAATATTTAAGTCTGGAGCTACAAATGCTATACCTATACCCTATTTGCCCTGATTTGGATGCATCTGTGCACTGTAGTAATGAAAACGTAAAATTGCTGGTGTTAGATTAATTTTTCAGTAAACACAACAAAATATTTTTGTAGTGTTATGAACTTAATCAAAGGACTTACCTCAACTATCCTTAATACATTTTTTATGTAAAGTTGGTTTAATTTCTTAACTTAAGTTGGCAAAACAATTAGTTTAAGGTCAGGCCAATTTTTGACCACAGGGTTTATACAAAGACAAAATATCACTGATTGCTAGACTGGTGCAGTGGTAAGCAAACATACATGAAAATAAATTTAATGGGACTGGTCTGGGATCAAATCCTGACTGGGATTTGCTTCATTTTAAATAGTTGTTCTCTCAACACAAAATTTTGAGTTTTGACCCCCAACTCAATAATCTGGAGCAGATGGTTACCTTGAATTCTTGAGTTTTCTGTTGTTGCTTTTTTACAGTGTGTATACTTTTATAAAGTGACTGTATTTTCTACTCATATGTTTGTTCACTTCACTCACACTTTTCCCTTTTTCTCACTTTAATAATCTCAGATCAGTATCTGCCGCTTCCAGCGTCCAAGGTGGGACAAACGAGAGTGGAACTGTCTTAATGTCTGACTTTTGTCAGCTATCTTACTCTCTTTAATTAAGTTTTCAGTTTTCCATCCAAAAATGTGTACCTTTCTGTTTCCGTTCTCTTGGCATGGCTTTATTATAATGTCCTCTTTACTGTGCTCAATATATCAGTGATATTCGCTCTCTTCTGATCTCCACAGGCACTTCACCATCTCCAAGCAAAGCTGACTCTGGAGTGCTTTCCTTTGCATCACAGCCCTGATACTGCATGCTGTCCACTTTTCTGTACGTGGCTCCTCTGCTGCTTCTTCTTCTATGGTACCAGGTCAGAGGTAGGAGGTGCATCTCTTCTAGTCTTGGTTTATAGCAGATCACAAATAGCCTTGAGGAACATACCACCACCTCGTGAAGAGAGTGGAGCAGCATGTCCTCTGGCTGTCAGCCGTGTCCTGAGTGAGGGATGAGGAGCCTGCAGCTCTTATCTCCTTCTCCCTCTGTTTCTTATATTTCCTCCAGATTCCTCTCACGCCTGTTCAGCCGAGGTTTGCCTGCACTGTTCTTCTTTCAGCTGAAAACTTGGTGCAGTGTGAGAGTCCAGCAGGCCCCACAGCTCTCAAACCTGCCAGAAGCTGATTCTCCTGTATGGACATCAGAGAAGCTGGCCCATTAGGCAATATAGGCAAATGTTAAGGGTGCCGTGGCCTCCAGGGGGCGCCACAAAAAAGGAAAAAAATTCACCTTCAATTTCATTATATTAAAACTAGCTATTACAGTTAACTCTTAAAATGGAAAAGCTCATATTGATTCAAATGTAAAGAAATGCCCAATTAATATAACTACAAATGGTAATACCAATTACGGCCCCCACTATAGTTTTACATATATTTGTGTATAGGTATTTTATTTCATTTTTGGATATAGTTATTGCATAGAGTAAATGTAGCTAACGTATAGAGTTATTGTGCGCGAACTGTGTGGTTATTTAAATTATTTGATGTTGATTGTTGTGTTTATTATTTAATACTATTATTATTATTTACCTGATTATTTACAGGACTTTTAATTTTGTGTTAAGGGTATTTATATTTTATTTCAGATTTTTTTATTTGTTTGTCATTTGTGAAGCATGTAAATTGGGTGACATGTCATCTTATTAATTAAAGACAATGGTAAAGAACAGTGTTATTTGATTATTTCTGTAAGCGGTGTAAATGGCTGATGGAGGGAGGCCCCATACTGGGTAGGACCAGCTCTGATAGACATTCTGTCTTTTAGTCCAGCATGGTCCAGCCTGACGCTCCTCTCTCCTGAGTCTTTCTCATAAGTCTTTTTTTTTTTTTTTTTTACCGATTTCTGTATCTTGAAGCAAATCCTGATATTTGTATAACCAACAGCATTTCCCCATCAAATCTACAGTTATCTACTGTGAAATGTCCCTACAGTTAACAACTGAAAAGGGTAATGGATCAAGAGAAAATTCATTTTTTCTAAGGAAAACTGACCAACAGCAAGCAAAATTTCTTTGAGAAAATAGGCCTCAGTCCTCTGCATATATTATGACTTGACACATCTGTCTCTGTGAGAATATATCATTTATCATAATGTTAAATAACACCGGGCTGATGACACTACCCTAAACTCCCTTAAATACCTGCTCCAACCATGACTTTTATTATCCAATCCTCCCTCCAACACCCGTTCGACTTCATTTGATAAGTGGTCTCTCTCTACATTGAGTTAAAGGCCTTTCTACATCAGAACATACAGCTGTCTTTGCCTCCTTCATTTTCAGGGCCTTTTCTACCTCATTATGGACTCAGACAGGTGCAGCACCAGGTGTGAAACCTGCTCTGAAAATCACCAGGACATAAATTGATATATTAAGGATTATTTTTCCATCCACTTACACATGTGAGATGTGTAGATATGCCCTACTCTTTGGCATGTGGAGCACCTCAGAGGGAACATATCCCCTCACACTGTAGTTAATAAAGTCTGTCTGCAGGGACTTTGGGAGAAATCGCTCAAACAGTAATATCAGTTCAACCCAAACAACTTTACTGCATGAATGTGGGGCATTGCTGCCAAAGCATCTCATTATAAGTAATAACAGCAACCATAACAATAAAAATAAAAATAAAACAACAGAAGGGAAATAATACACTAAAATGACAAAAAAAAATAGTAATATTGTGATACTGAAGGTTGAAGGGAAGTGAAGGTAAAGAAAGTTCGTGTTTAAATATGAAAAGAAAAAGAACAGTAAATAAAAATGTAAATGTGTGCTTACTGACTGTCCTCACACACTCTATCATTAAGCACAGTATTCTCTCAGTTTTGCGTTTCTCCCAGTAACTATGGGATACTCCGACTATCAGTTGTCTACTCACTCTGGGTGAGTGTGTGTTATCTGGGGATGTTGTTCCTCCCTCTCAGTCTGATATTTAGGCCAGGATGGATCACAGTGGAGACAGTCCATCCTCCTCTGGCAGACAGCCTGTGTCTGTAGCTAACCTGTGCTCACTGAGTCTGGACCTCATCGGGACTTTTCTCAGTCAAGGACCTTTTACAGATCTCAGGTGGTCTGCCAGTTTGTTTACTCTGTTTAGAGCCAAAAAACATCTTAATTTGCTTTGATTTGAGGGGTTGTTTCTTCCCAGTATTTCATATACATTTTTGTCTGTTGGTTATTAACTTGATTTGTTCTATGTGTGGGGTGTCAGGGTCCTGAGTCTGGTTGGTTGTATCAGGTGGTTGCTGTGGTGTGTTCATGTGATTCAGGGAAGTCTTCAGACCAGCAGGTTGATGGGACATTTTTCTGTCTTCAGCTCTCAGTACCTCAAGGCGATGTTATTAAGGGGTCTGGGGGTCACTAGTTTTCAATCGCTGGTCAAATTGAAGTGCCCCTTTTTAACCTTGAGTCTTAGGGGATGTTGAGGAGTTTTGCTCTACATGCATTGTTAGGGGTCTTTCTTTGTTCATGTAAGGTCTTACAGAACTTGGTATGAAATGATTCAGTCATTGTTTTGTCCCATTTGTCAAAGTCCTGATTTTATTGTGGCTTCCAGATTTTAGGGTGAAACCCAATTGTACCCTTTAGCCCTTCCCCTTCGTTTACCCCTTCCCCTTGGCCCTCTGTTTTGAGGGGAAGAGCTGAAAACATGCCCCTAAGAAACGAGACGCCGCTCGATTCCCATTACATCATCACCCAGAGCTGCTCGCTGGCTGTCATAGCCAGATGTGGCAATAGCTGTAGCTACAGCTGTGAAAGTTAGCTCGTTATCATGAGAAATTTTAAAATAAGACCAACAATTGAAAACATGAATAATATTTACTTGATGATTTAATAATTACTTAGAATTATGCGCTTCCTTCGGTCTCCACTCTGCCTTCTTGTCAGTGGGCACGGTGCATTATGGGAAATTCTCATAACCCTTCCTTTCAAGTGAGGTCCTGGTCTGTCTTCGTTTTGAGGGCTGTGTAGCCCTTGGTCTTTGCCCTATGGAGAATTGGGACACCCCTTCACTAGACGTGAACACGCAAAACCAAGGGCTAAGGGGTAGAATTGGGACGGACCCTTACTGCCATACAGAATAATGTGTTCTAAGATGAACTGAACATTTTTTCAGCTGCATTGGAGGAATATCAAATGTACTATTTAGTTTAATTGCGTAACAGGTCCTTTTTGCTGTATCTCTCTGCTCTTTCACAGCGATGTTGAAGTTTCCTGTAGAACTGATGTTCAGACCAAGATATGTTTAACTTTCACAGTCTTTTTTTTTAGAGGTGTCCAAATACGTTTCGTTTCTCCTAGTTTGTTTTTGAAAAGTCATAACCCTGGTTTTCTCTAGGATTACATCCAGGGCCCAGGTCTGAATGACTGGATTCTGTAGAGCGCCTTTGGTTGGTGATAACAGCACCAAGTCATCAGCATAGAGGAGACCTGTGATCTGTCTCTTTCAGGGCTGGTCATGTAGATTTGTATAATAGGTCATTTATGTATAAATTAAAAAGATTGGACTTAGGTTACATCCATGTCGTACCTTGGCTCTGCGAAAGAAGACTGTTTGTCTCCATGTTCATTTAATTCAAAGGCCTTCTTAAAAGGGGTAGAAATCCCATTTGACAATTATTTAAAACTTGATCTGTGATAAAATTAAAAATATCCTTACTTTGGATATCAAAGTGGGTTTTTCCACTGGACCCACAATAATTAATGTGTTGTATTTATCTCCATTATTAAATACTGTTGTGATTAAGCCTTTGCTCCACAGGTCAGGAAATACACCAATATTTAAGATAAAATTAAACAATGTAAGTAAAGCCAGTTTGAAATTATCATCAGAGTGTCTTATCATTTCATTTAAAATGTTGGCACCACAGGCCATTTGTAAATACTAAATACCCTTTTTCCATTTTTTTCCAAAACTGATTTTTCTGATTAGATTCCTCTTTTCACAGCTGCTGGTTGGTCTGATCCCTTTTTCTTAGTGAATGGTAAATGGACTTGAGCTTATGAAGCTCTTTTTGAGTCTTTCTGACAACTCAAAGCAGCTTCTCACTGCAGGTCACATCTTCACATTCACACACTGATGGTTCAGAGTTTCGATGTCAGTTGTCCATCAGTTACACATTCATGCCTTTTCATGCCCATTTACATGCCACTGATGCAGCTGTGGGACCAACTTTAGATAAAGTATCTTGCCCAAGGACACATTGCCACATGACAGCTGGGCTTGAACCTGCAACCTTCTGATTACCAGCAGAGCGCACTGTCAGACGGACTCCTCCCAGTTTCAGACTGCACCACCATGTGTGTCTGATGGCATGACTGGGTTATCTGGGTCTCTGTGTCTGTCACTGGACAGTTTTCCTAAGGTTTGTCTGATATTTTCACATCCAGGATCAAACTGACAGCTTTTGTTTTATTTGATTTTCTCAGGTTTATCTGATTTATTTATTTAAGTGTATCTTAGAGAGCCAGCTGATTTGCTCCTGTCATTTTGTTTTTCACCTCCTCCATAGACGCATTCAGTGGCACCCCTGAGATAACCTCTGAACTTTGCTGGAGCTCCTGGGATAAAGGCCTTGGTCCTCTCCCTGAGTAGTGTTGAAATTCTAAACCTCTGCTGCTCTGAGAGAGACTCTGCTGACTCTTTCCCCATTAACAAATATTTAAGTGTGCCTCGTGGAAAAATCCTATGTACAAAACTTCTTCAGGCCTCTAAGGAAACACAACTTTATGTGTTTTTGTTTTTCTCTTTTCAGACACATGCACAGAGGTCTTACTTGTTCAGTCTTTGTGTTTTCCCTCTTCTCCTCCTGACCTTGTTCTCATACCAGCAGGTGTGTTTGGACGAGTCTCTGCAGAAGTGTCGACCTCTTGTGGGCACCTCTGACACGAAGCACAGGCTCAGAGGACTGTGGTTTCTTAGTGTCCCTTGTGGGCCTCTGACCATGTGAGATCTTTGGGCAGGGTGGACAGATGTCACTGTGCCCTGTAACTTTGCATCAGAGATCCAAACTGAATCTTCTGGTGACAGTTTACTCAGATCCCTTGCTCTGTGTCTCATTAAACGTCTCACCGCCCTCTCTGAATGATGAGTTATTGCAGATCTCTGGGAGCTGCCTGCAAAGCTCTGAATCAGTTTCACAAAGTCAATTACGCAAAAAGAAAAGACTCCAAGACCTCTCTTTAAACTTTAAAAATGCCTTTAACAGCATGGTTATGCAGACCTTAAACACAAACTGACGCATTTCGGCATCAGGAAGTCATGCTAACAGATGCTAGGCTGCAGTAGGCCCTTTTAAAGGGGTGCTCCGCCAATAAGAAATTGCCACTTGGGCTTCGAGGCTTGGCCTGCGGATGGTGACAACATACAAACCCTCCAGCAGTTGGTGTTATTCAGGCCAATAGAAGCACCAACAAAGTTTTCATCTCAAAAAATTCTGGTTTAAAACTATCAGTCATTCAAGTTTAAGCTCAGTACTTAAACAACATCCTCCCTTTACACTAAAGCAGTATAATCCTGTTCTTCTTTCAGTCTGGGTCTTTTGTGGCCTGTAGTTGTGGATCCAGAGCCTCCTTTTGGTTCAGTTTTCTTTGTCACCTTCTCTGATGGTCAGAGGGATGTGGTCAAAGTCAGTGGTTTGTAATGAAGTTAGGTTGCTGTTATGGCATTGCAGGTAATGTTTGGCCATGGAGTAGTTGATGTTTCCCGTTCATATTTGTCTTCTGAGTCTGTCCTGAAGGCCTCTTTTTGTTCGGCCAATGTCAAAAACTTGCAAGTGGGACATTCTAGTCTGTAAATAAAAAAGGAGGTCTTGCAGTTAATAAAGTGATTTATTTTGTTTTCTTCTGTGATGTTGAGTCTGAAAATGTCTTTGTCTAACATTTGTACAGTGGTTACAGTGGCTGCATTGATAAGACTATTTTGGTTTATGTCCAGCCATGAAGTTGGATTGTTGGCTTTAAGATGACTGAGCCAGTTGTAGTGTTGGACATCTTCTGACACTAACAAGGGGAGGCCGTGGAAAAATGGTGTCCCAGTTTTTATGATCTTTTTGATGTTTTCTGCTTTAGTACTACATGTGGTGACAAAAACTGGTCTGTCCTGTTTGTTTGGGGGGGATTTCTCTCCAACAGAATTTGTCTGTTCAGGTTTTTTGCTTCGTCGTCTGCTTTTTGCAGTGTGGCATCTTTCCTTGAAGCTGGACATCATTTTCTCAGATTTAGTTTTGAAGTCCTCCTCCTGGTCACATGTTCTTTTAGCCATTTTCGATGGAAGCTGTTAGCGTTAAAATTGTATTCCTGTCTGTTTTTTTTCTTATGAAAATAGATGTGTGTAATGTTCCTTGAGTGTCTTTATAGACTGTGAGGTCCAGATAATGGGTATGGTCTTCACTGTTATCCAGAGACAACTTGATGTTATTGTGGTAACTAAGAGTCTGCAGTTGGACACTTTAGAAGGACTTAAAGTTAATTATTTTCTGATTTCAGATTCAGGTTGAGTCTAAAATATTTGCATAAATGCATTGGAATGTGAATTATTATTGCTTAACTTTACATGATGATATACATTTACTTGAATTTCATATTCAACTTCAACTTCATCATTATCCTGTGGGGAAACTGTTTTTCAGCATTTTCTTTTAAACATAAACTCAAACTGTTCTGACCATCTGACTGGCCAGTGAAATAAATGGTCGACTGGAAACCAGGTTAAAGAATGGAAGACTTTACTTTGCAGAGTCACACGTGCCTTCAACAGACTAGCATCACATTTCAACGATGTCAACTCACCTTATGTTGCAAAACATTCTGGGGCTAAACTCACAATGCATCTTGGGTAATGTAGTTGCGTTAGTGAACTCATGAACATACTGTTAACAATTGCAGTATCAGGACACAGGTCATGTATAATTAAGCAATAATAATACACATTGTGTTCTAGATCTGGATCAGAACTTCACGTATGAAGATCAGGATCAGAACTTCATACAAACAAACCCTCATCAAACTACAACAGAGCAAGAAGCCACTGAAGATCTTAAGCCTACAAATAAGGTTGAAATCTACAAAATTCTGTCATCATTGTCAAGCTCTAGAGCTAAGGATATTCATGGACTAGACACTGTATTCCTGAAAAAGCATATAGACACCCTCATTGCTCCAATGACAAAACTGATAAATCAACCAATACAAGAAAGTGTTTTTCCCAACACCCTGAAACCCGCTATTATAACCCCCATTCACAAAGCAGGAAATGAACAAGAAATCAGCAACTACAGACCAATCAGTAACCTTCCTATTCTCTCAAAAGCAATTGAGAAGGTGGTTGCAGCACAAATCATATCACATCTAGAGTCTGAGGACCTGCTGAATCCCATGCAGTTTGGCTTTAGGGCAAATCACTCAACTGAAACAGCATGCTACTACTTTATTGAGACAATCAAAACAAATCTGGGTAAGGGAGGAGTGGTAGCAGCTGTCTAGAGCTTTCGATACAGTCAATCAATCAATCCTCCTTTCTAAACTGACAAAAATCTTATCTGTCTGGTCGTTCCCGTGTGTGTGCATAAATGAAGCTATATCAGCAACAAGAGTTTGTACTATGGGGTGCCACAAGGCTCCATTCTAGGTTCACTGCTTTTTACATTGTATATAAATGATCTCCCATGTGTCTTTGAAAATGATATGAAAATCCATATATATGCAGAGGACACGGTGATCTATATGTATGGGAAAGATATTGATGAAGTGGCAGATAGGTTATCTGATGCCATCGACAGAGTTTTTAATGGATAAATGAATCGTGCCTTATTTAAATATAGGAAAAACAGCCACCATGTATTTTACCAGCAAACAAAAACACAAGGACTATCCTAACATAAGTGTAAACGGAGAAAACATACACAATGTAACTGAGTTCAAATATCTGGGTGTAGATTCTACACTTAGCTTGAAAAAGCACATTAAACAGATGAGCTGCACTCTTAAATACAGCCTTGCAAATTTCAGACGTATCAGAAACTCACTTAACACTGGAGGCATGTAGAACCTTTTTTAATGCTATGATCTTATCTCGTTTTTCTTACTGTAAATCATGCTGGTCTCAAGCAAACAATACTGCTCTGAAACCTCTCCATTCACTGTACAAACAGACTCTTCAAATTTTGGATAAAAGGACGAGACAATATCATCATTGTCATATCCTTAACAAACATAAGATGCTAAGTTTTGAAAATATGATCATGTTCTCAAATTTACACTCGGTTTTTAATATTATCCATGGAACTGCACATCCACCCCCTAAAGGAATAGTTCAGTATTTTTGAAGTGGGCTTGTATGAGCTCCACATGGCCACTAACTACATTAGATGCAGTAGAGCGTTCTCTCCTCTCTCTCAGTAAGCCACAGTCTGTAAGAGTCTGTGACGCAGAACCAGCCGCAAACAGGGAAGTATTGTACCAAGTACAAAGGGTATTTTCTCCACCTACAAGAACTCCCATAAAAACTAATACCACAGTTTAAGAGTACACTACCTAGAAATTTTCGTGAGTGCATTAACTTTTTGGAAAAATAAAGTTTTTCTGGCATCGCGCCAGCACTGCGCGGAGGAATAAGTGACGTGAGTCAACTGGTTCCAGATAAACTTTATACTTCCGAAAAAGTTAATGAACTCAAAAACTCTTAAACTGTGGTATTATTTTTTGATGGGAGTTCTTGTAGCCGGCGAAAATGCCCTCTGTTCTTGGTACAATACTTCCCTGTTTGCAGCTATTTCTGCGTAACAGACTCTTACAGACTGTGGCTTACTGAGGGAGAGGAGAGAACACTCTACTGCATCGAAGGTACTTAGTGGCCATATGGAGCTCATACAACCCCACTTCAAAAATACTGAACTATCCTTTTAATGGGCCAGCTGGCCCTGACACCATGACAAAACATTACTTGCAATTCCATAACAGCAACCCAACGTCTTTACAAAACACTGGCATTGACCACATCCTGCTGACCATCAGAGAAGGTGACAGAGAAAACTGAACCAAAAGGAGGCTCTGGATCCACAAAGTACAGGCCACAAAAGACCCAGACTGAAAGAAGAACAGGATTATACTGCTTTACTGTAAAGGGAGGATGCTGTTAAAGCCATAGTTTTTAAACTTGAATGTCTTTTGTCTTTTTTTTTTCAAACCAGAATTCTGAAATGCTTTTACTCATTTTTTCTGCTTTTCCATCATGCCTGGTTTTGTCTGGAAGCTTGGTTGGCATCCATTTCTTTTTTGTTCCTTCTTTCAGGACCAGTTCCCTCATCCCTCATGGATCTTCTCCAACACACCTTTTGTGGTGCAGAAGGTGTCACTTTGTGTCGGTGGCGCAGTCTGATAGTGCATTTGGTTGGTAATCAGGAGGTTGCAGGTTTGAGCCCAGCTCTGTCTGTCTCATGGTGATGTATCCTTGGGCAAGACACTGAACCCCAAGTTGCTCCCACTGCTGCATCAGTGACGAGTAAATGGGTGTGACTGAGTTAGCTGATACTGACGGATAACTGACGTAGAAACTACAGCCATCAGTGAGTGACTGTGAGAGTGAATGTGTAGATGTGACCTGTGGTGTAAAGCTGCTTTGAGTCGTCAAAGACTAGAAAGACCTATATAAGCTCAAGTCCATTTAGCGTTTACCTTGTCAGGGAGGAGAGTCCATCACTCAGGACAGCCCTCTAACTGCTGCTTTACCTTTGACCTTTACTATCATATTACTCACTTGTACCATCACAATTCACAATATGCCTTTTATTTTTACATTATTTTGTATTTTAATGTTTTTTATGAACATTTGTGCCAGTTAATCTCTGCATTGAGAAGATGACTTGAGGAGAGGGAGAGGAGGGTTTCTCTCTGTGATAAACCACAGCATGGTGGACACGCACGTGACTGTGCACGGATAACTCGTGTTAATGACGCATCCTCACAGGAAAGTACTACTGTGCGCTAATGCTGGCGATTTACGGTAATAATGGTCTAACCCCGCCCTCTCCGTGTCATCCTCCATGGCTGATCCGTGGAGGATCCTCTGCCCAAAACTCCATCATTATTTGCTGAGGAATGTGTTCGGGGAGCGGCGCTATGATGCCCGGTCCAGGTCATCATGAGTCGGACCCTCTGCTCCGCGGTTAAGTCGAGCCTAAACATGCGGATTCACGGTAAAGTCGCCGTGATCACCGGATGTTTCGGACTTTTCTTACTTCTGTACTTTTGGGGGGGCAATGCCGCGGAGGATCTTCTGCTCAAAGTGGAGGATGAGAGGCAGCAGAAGGACAGAAACTCGGAGCCTTCCCCGCCCGAGCCTGTGCTCCATGTTACAGCCAAGTTTGTGAGGAAAGCCCCGGCGGGAGTCGCTGCACGGGCGGAGAAAACGCACAGGGGGCGCGCGGAGTCCAAGTCTGTCGGTTTGGGCTCGAGCGTCAGCGCGAGGAGGTCAGTTTGTTCTCTGTCAGGAACATCTGGTTTGGTGACACCCACAAGAGCAGAAACGTCTACAGCCAGACAGCAGCAGGCTGGTTCAGAGTTTACTGCAATAATCCACTCTGCTCATTGACCAGGTTCTTCCTGTTTGAGTCCAGCACTGATTTTTTCTAATTAGGCCTCCCCAACACTTCTGTGTCAAACATGGCACTCTGGTCTGTGTTGTGCTGCGTCAGCGAAAGCTTAAGTGTTTCACAATTGTAATTAATTAGTAATAATTAGTCACTGTATCTGGTCACATTTAGGCTCTGTAGACCACTTCTGCTTCGGTCTGCAGCGATTCCTCAAAGTCCTGCTTCAAGATGACAGGCTCCAAAACTGGGGCACCTTTTTCTAATGTGCACAAGACAAATCGGAAGCATTGATGAGGAAAAGGAAAATGACTGAATGCTTTATCCTGCTGTTTTCATGACAGAGTGCACAAATACAGTACTTAAAGTGATACGCCAACTTTTTTTTCTTTTTGTGTTTTGGCACACTCCTGAGGCCATGACAAGCAGACACCATTCTTTTGACTGTGCTGCAGTGACAAGGAAGAGACGTGCAGAGCTCGCCCACCACCAGTTAGCTGAGCTCAAACACTGGGAGTCAATGGGAAGTGTTAGCCTGCCTTTGTCTATAGTCAGATAAACTCTTTAGCAACTCTAACGGTCCTGTGTGCTTGTTATGACTCTTTTATTTTTGTCACATTATGTTACATTATCCTGTATTATCATCGTATTATCTTCTTCTTCTCCTAAACAGAGGCTTTGTTTTGTTGACTTATGCTCACTTAAAAGAGCTGTTCAAAAGACTCGACTCAGTCGCGAATGCCACATCTCTAGCACAAACCGCCACCGAAGTAGGTCAACAAAACAAAGACTCTGTTTACAAGAAGAAGAAGAAAATATGATGATAGTAGAAGATTATGTAACATTATGTGGTAAAAATAAAAAAGTCACAACAAGCACACAGGACTGTTTAGAGTTGTTGAAGAGTTTATCTTACTGTAGGCAGAGACAGGCTAACACTTCCCATTGACTCCCAACGGAGTCAGCCCAGTTTGAGCTAAGGTAATTATCGGTGGGTGAGCTTTGCCCGTCTCTTCTTTGTTACTGGACGCACAGTTGAAAGAATGGAGACTATCTGCTTGTCATGGACTCAGGAGTGAGGCAAGACATGAATACAGAAAAAAGTTAGCATGTCCCTTTAAGTAAAAATACAGTTATTCTGTTAAAAATGTATTTAAGGGAAAGTAAAAGTACCATGCTAAGTACAAAGTGCTTGATTTCTGTGTGAAGTTTACACGTTCTTCCCGGGCATGTGTGGGTTCTCTCCGAGCTCTCTAGCTTCCTCCCACAGATCAGAAACAGGATCATTACGTTTATAATTTTAAACAGGTGGATGAGTGTGTAAAGTGTCCTTCTCTAAATGTGTTTTTAACGCTTCTTTTACTGTTCTGCCCTGATGGTAGACTGCTCAAACATTTCGTTGTATGTATGTATGGCATGCGATGACAAAGGCTATTCTGTTCATTAGGTTAACTGGTGACTCCACATTGCCCATAGGTTTTGGTGTGAGAGTGAATGGTTGTCTGTCTCTCTATGTGGCCCTGTGATTGGCTGGTGACCGGTTCAGGGTGTACCCCTCCTCTCTCCCAATGTCAGCTGGGATAAGCTCCAGCCCCCCTGTGACTCCGAAAGATGTAAGTGGTATAGATAGTGGATGGATGGATCTGTGGCCTGGCACCAGGTGGTTTAGGACCTCTGTGCTGAGCTTTCTGTCTGTAAATGTTGATTCCCTTTCTGTTATTATGTCTTGTGTACAAACCATGAACTGTTAAATACATCTTCCTTCTAATTAAAAGGTGAAAATAAGTTTTTCTTGTCTGTCTTTTTCAGTAAAGCGAGGAGTTACGAGGGCCAAACTGTGAATAAGCGAACAGGAACACGGGAGGTCATGCACCTGGCTGTGGTGTCCTGTGGGAATCGACTGGACGAAACTCTCACCATGGTGAAATCAGCCATCATCTTCAGCCTCAAGAAGATTAGGTTCCATATATTTGCTGAAGATTCTTTGGCCTCACAGTTCAGAGACAGGGTAAGAACCATCCGCCGACATGGACATCAAAAAAATAACTTGATCGGTTGTTTTATTGCAGCAGACTTGTAGCCATACTGGTGTTTTATCTACATGCTTTCTTATAAAGTACTGGCCTTTTTATGTAATCCAGTTCATGATGGATGAAGATAATGTAAAATCACTTTCTAGACTGCATATCTAAGGTGTATAGTATTAGTTTGGTAGAAAGAAGAGCCTTAGGTCACATAAGTTCCATGTAGAATCACAAAGACATTTTTAATTCATTTTTAAATTGAACATTAAACTGGTTTTGCTGAAAAAAAAAAAAACAGAAAATGAGTGAGAGTAAACAGTAAAATGACTATAAGTCACGTTTCAGCCCTGACATTGCGCTCTCTCTCTTGGCGCAGCTCTGCAGCTCTGACACAGAGTTTCATCAAAGCACCGTTACCGTCTGCCTGCATAATTTCAGAAGCTTTTTAGCTCTGCTCCCCGGCCCTATAAGCAGACCTTTGGGTAAAAACCAGCCTGTGTCCGGTTCAGAGTGAAGGTGTTGATCAGTACAATGTTTGACCCGCCCATGAGACTGCAACAGCTTCCATAAACACTGACGCGACTTTTAGATAATCAGGACAAGGATTTCACTTCCTAATGACATGAAATAAAATATGACAACAAAGCTGATATTAGTTTGGCTTTCCTGTTAAAATGATTGTGGTTAAATGGTCAGGAGATGCCAGATTCCTGACTCTGGCATGACAGACTTCTGTGGGTAGACGTGGTCTGTTACGCACAATGGATTGATGTTTTCGTTATCTGTGGAGAAGACCTGTGTCAAATGTCATGTCCTGCAGGCAGCTTGGATGAAATCTTGGGCACTTCTCTCCTTCAGTAAGATATACCTTCATTTCTCTCACAGTATCTGCAGTGTGTTATCCTCTCTTTTGGGCAGCATGTTTACTGAGGTGAGGTGATGCACGTGCTCTGTGGCCCGTGCACGCTCCACAGTTCATCTTTAAGATTTTACAGCTCACTGTGGAGACTGTTTGAAGTGGTAAATATGATTTATTCAGCATCACATCAACATCCTCTTTTGCTTATTACTCGTATACAATGATTACCGAATGAAAATATGCTTTACAATATTTTAAATCTACAAAAATATCAAATCATGATACCAAAAAGGTCTCACCGGCCAGATAAAACCCTTTCGAGGGCTGTTTTTGGTCCATGGGCCGTATGTTTGACACTCTTGCTCTAAATGTGCTTCTGGGACAGTTATTCAGTGTATGCCAACACTTGCAAAGCTGTTAACTTTATTTTTCAACAATGATGTGCATTTGTTCTTTTAATGATCATAAAACGCCAGTTTAAGGTGAAGTTTATATACATGTAATCTCTCTCTCGCTGTCTTTTACCCACTAAGTTTTCTTTGCACTCAGTCATAGGATAAGATGTTGATTTCTAAAGACTGAATTTTAGACTGTAGACCTGAACAGTAGCCTACTGCGAACTTAAAAATTTGTAATGTTTGTACAAAAACCCTGTTATGTAGTCAATGAAAGTTGGTTTACAGTGTAGCCTTGGTTCTCTGAGTGAAGAGACTATCTCTCTATGTACGGGGACTGACCCACTGGGGCAGTTGACGTGGATACTTCTTTAAGACACACCACTACGTGGCCCATGCGCAGGTGTAAAAGCCCCCGGTGCGCCTGATGTCACTGGTTCACATTGATTGGAACAGTATCCGAGCGGGCTTGCCTTGGAGAGATCGTCTCCTCACTCAGAGAACCAAGGTTACACTGTAACCCTGCATTCTCTATCATATCGGGGCTATCTCTCCACAGCTACATATTCCATATGTATGGGGACACTGTAAGACACCCTGCAAGGAGACAAGGGAGATGGAGCAGAACACCTCCCCCAGGGTCCATCACTCTGGTTAATGAATGGGACATCCCTGCCACCAGAGTGCAGTAAACAGTTTATAACAAAACATTCCCCATGTGGAGTGCTATTCATATACATACGAGAGTATCAAACAGCTACTGACACCAAAAGTTGCTAGTGCCACTGCAAAGTGTATTGGTACCTGGTGCAGCCAGAATAACCATCAGCCCTGCAAGATGCCAGGGCTATGTGTGAGGCAGTACTGCTGCTCAGTAGCCCAAACTCGTTGGCCTAATGGACTGGTATAGCAGACACCCCCTGAGACTTTGCCAAGGATGGTGTGCTGCCTCAGGGGCAAAAGTTTCTTGTCTAATGAGTAGTGGCTCCAAGCACCCGTTCCCCAAAGGACCAGCTTGCAGCAACATTCAGGTTGTAAAACCCAGCAAAGGTGGATGTACGTGACCATGTGGCAGCCGCACAGATGTCAGCAGGCTAGCACCCTGCCACAAGGCCCAGGGGTGCCACACCACTTGTAGAGTGGGCCCAACTTCTGGGGGGGGGGCTGGAGCACCAGTTTGCCTATAAGCCTGCTGAATCGTTTCCATGATCCTGTTTGACAGCCAAGGCCAAGAAACTGGCTGGCCCAAACGCTAAAACTTAAGCAGACAAACAGTTGGTGTGTTTTCCTGGACACCTCTGTGTGTTGGATATAGGCCCGTGAGGCCCTAATTGGGCATAGCAGTGAACTGTCGTCACCTATGTCGCCCTCTTTATGCTCCAGGTGGAAAGAGCACAGTTCCATGTTGTCGTTCTGGTGAAAGTCCGAGAGCACTTTTGGCGGGAATGCAGGATTTGGGCGCAGGATGACCCCAGCACCATCAGGCAAGAATCTGCAACAGCCTACATGCGTTGACAGGGTCTGTATTTCTAAACACCTTTAAGCAGACATAACTGCTATGAGAGATGCCACCCTGAATGACAGCCATTTCATATCGACCTGTGGTAAGCGTTCGATGGGCTCTTGTTATGAGGCAGCCAGCACAAAGCCTAAATCCCATTCAGGGATGGTTACCCTCCTACATGGCCTGAGCCTTTGGGCACCTCTCAGGAGCTGTGAAATAAGGCTGCACTGATCTTCAGGGAGCCTATTTCTGCCTGAACAAGCTGCAACCATGCCTCTCAGGGTTGCTGGTGATTTGTTGGCATCGAGAAGCTCCTAGAGATATTGAAGTATCTCCAGAGCTGAACATGGCAGTGGGTAAACCTGGTTTGCCCCACACCATGACCTACAGAGCCCCCAACAGTGGACTATACCTGGGCATGTTAGCAGAGTATCTCATGCAAGACGCCGTAAGGTATACCTCTCTCAGGTCCTTTAGATGAGTGAGAGAGGAAACAGCTATCCGGAGAGGGGCCCGGAGACCAGCTCTCTCTTCTTACACACACGGTAAGTGGATATTGTGCCATTTTCTCTCATGATTCTGTCGTGTCTCTGTTCTCACGTTTCACTTCCACAGTGGAAATCAATGAATCAGTGACATCATGCGCACCTGGGGCTTTTATACCTGCGCATGGGCCACGTAGTGGTGTGTCTGTGACCCACTGTGCCCCAGTGGGTCAGTCCCCGTACATATTGAATATGTAGCTGTGGAGAGATAGCCTCTTTATGACAGAGGAACTCCTTTCACTGAACAAATGACAATTTTAACTTGTCCAATATTTCTGAGTAAACAAGCTTAATTACATTATTATTTTTGAGTATATCACATTCAGGTATGACATATTAAGTTAACTAACTTTGAATTTTGAGTTAATCTGTTTCTACAAAAAAATGAGTACTACAAACTTATCTGGGTTTACATACTAAAATACTGGAAACTTAAAATGGAAAAACTACTGCATACGTACATTATCTTTTAAGTTTGCATAAGTCGTACTTTTTTCTTTTCAATTCTAAATTTGTAAGTACAGCACATTGAATATTATTGAAATCTATCTATATGTTGGTACAGTCAACTCACGTGAAACAATAATAAAATATTATCTCTTAATTTATAACAAAGTTATATTTTTATTTAATCTCTAACTTAGAATTATTTAGTCAACTAACTCGATATTTTTGTTGTAATCAATTGCCACTATGCGTACTATGAACATATCCAGGTTTACAGTGTACACAGCAGCAATCTGCAAAAATAGTGATTAATATGTATTCCTTATTGACATAAATCAGTAATAATAGAGTACAGGACACAGTTAAAAACCAAGGCCTGAATTACAACATTTATATCTAAACTTCATTAACTTTTACTGTGGTTTCATTGGAGTAAAAATGTAAAAAGAAGTTGATGCAGATCTAAATATGAAGTAGTTCATTTTTTGGCTGTTCATTCAGATTATTTTAGCAGGGGCGTCAGTGGTGCAGTCTGATAGTGCACTCTGTCAGTGATCAGAAAGTTGCAGGTTCGAGATCAGGCCTTGCTGTCACATGTCAGTGTGTCCTAAGGCAAGACACTTAACCACCACGTTGCTTCTACAGCTACGTCAGTGGCGTGTAAATGGGTATGAAAGAGCATTAGGTAATACTGACGGACTTATAGAAACTCTGAACCATCAGTGTGTGGGTGTGACCTCTGGTGTGAAGCTGCTTTGAGTCGCCAAAGAGATTAGAAAGAACTTTATAAGCTCAAGTCCAGTCACCATTTCTATTGTAAAATGATAAACTGTGAATGTGAAGCACTTCTTTGTAGGAGCCATATGAAAGTAGGTCAATGGTTCTCTGTTATAGTGTCTCTTACCTGTTTGTTCTGTGTTGGTTTGCTTTCAGCTGAACCAGTGGCCTCGCTCCGTCTTAGCCAAGTTCCAGTACAGCGTTTACCCCATAACCTTTTCTGTGGGGAACTCTGACGAGTGGAAGAAGCTTTTCAAGCCCTGTGCCGCCCAGAGACTCTTCCTCCCCGTAAGGCTGCTGCACGAAACTGCACATGATTATGTACCCATATGTAGTCAGTCAGTACAGTTCCTGCTTTAAATGTACATCCTTACCCCAGGGGGCGCTGTAGCAGAGTCTTGAGGCTCTTGCCTTGTGGGTGTGCCCCAGGTTTGACTCCAGCCTGCAGCCTGTTTCCTGTGCTCTTCCCCTGACTCTCTCACCCCCTTTTCGATTAATTATCTATTAGTCTATATATACAATCTATAATCTATATATCTATAATCTATATATACCTATTAAATATCTATCCATTGTCTAACTCCACTGTCCAGAAAGGCAGACAGCCCAAAAAATGTCTTTTAGAAAAGTATATTTCAGCCCCCTTTTCACTAAACTCTGGGATTCTTGTCATGTGCATCAGTGGTTTCCAAACTATTTTCCCACAGGCCCCCAGCTGTACCTTGGAAATGTGTGGCCCACCCCTAGACTTCAAAAAACAATACACTGATTAAATCCAGATAGAATTGGCCGACAAAAATGCTTATCCAATGACTGTAGGGATCATTGTTATACTTGTTTTAGTTACTGGGCCTCCGCTAGTTTAAGATATTCACTCAGAATATTCAAACTCTTTATTTCTGTTTAAAGTCTCTATTTTCACTTTAGTTTCCTCCGCTTTAAATGTCCCCCTGATGCATGCGTATGAAGCCCCCAAACTGTTATTATTTCTACAGTGTTGCTAATGTAAATGAAGTTTACAAAATCCTTCTCTCTTTCCTTTTTTTTTTTATTTGGGGCTTTATCTCCACCTGCATCTGTGATTTTGCCCTGATCAGCAGTGTGACTGAATGACCTGTGACCTGTATGATGTGTGTAAGAGTTAGCAATGCCAGAGAAGAACCTCCAGTGTAGGAAAAAAATCTGGGATATGAGTTTGTAACAGTGGAGGAGGAAAGAATATACACACAGTTGAGCTGGTCAGCCTTCACTTGTCTGTTAAAGGGATAGTCTGGTGTTTTTGAAGTGTTGTTTGAGTAATATTAGCTACAGTGACAAATCAGCTCAGTGTCAGTGCACATGAGACCAGCTTCTCCACTTTAAATGTTTTTTTGCTGAAACAAGCAGCAAAAACAGGGTGGGGTGATTGCATTTCATTTATTTTCCACTACCAAGCCGCTTTGTTCTGATCTGATCAGCATACAATCTCACTCTCATTATCACTTCATCCAAAGTATGATTGGCCACAGTAACGAATGTTCAAAATGATCCTGCTGACCAAGCACAATGATAAAAAAGGAAAAGCTAAAAGTAAACTTAATATCGAAACCATGCCGTTTGTCTTTATCCAATAACAAATCAATATAAGTTGAATACTTTGAAGATGAACTTTCATTCAGCTTCTCTGGACTCTCCTGATAGATTGTAAAACAGTGAATCTGGTCTTGAAGTATAAATGTTGATCACAGCTGGGAGGCTCTGCAGGATGAGAGCTGCAGACTGCAGAGGCAGGTAGAGAAGCTGCTCATATTCTCTGATCCTGAACATCCTGAAGTGATCTTTCGTCGTCGCGCTCTTATTTCATCCAGTTTGATCACATGCCTTCTGGTTTTTGCAAATAGTTTGTAGAACTGTGAATCTGGTCCCTTCAAGTATATCTAAATAATAAGTTCAAGTCTTAAATGTAGCATGAAGATTCTTCATGTCTATATGTAAAGGAGGACATTTGGTTTATTTCTTATACCGACACTGTAAAATGCTGGGATTGATCCAAAGTTTAGTTGCATTTGTTTGTAGGCTACACTGACAATAAAGAAGTTACTGTATTCTGAATGTTCAGTCGAGCAGGGAGGGTCTACATTTTGAGAGCAGAGGCATGTATATAATCCACTGGTGTCCTCTGACTTTCCCAGTGTGATCACATGGATCCAGTCCTCCTTTCATTCAAATCTGTTTACTCTCCATCTGCAGAAGTTTTCCTGTGTTCTCAGACTCATACAATTACACCAAAGTGTCCAAAGTAAGCAGCTGTCATGTCCACTGCAGAAATCTCCCATTGTTGTTTCGCAGACTGGAGCCGGGTGGCACTGCTGGTGGAAGGACATGTTGGCTGTGCCATGTGCAGAAATAGTGCCTCAATAAGGTGGCTTGGTAGTGGGAAAGTAAGTTGTTGTCAATATATTAGATATAGTGTGGAATTATCCTGTACTGTTTTACCTAAAACTCTAAAATTACAAAGAGATGGAGGCCCTGTGTGGAGCAGCCTTAGCTTCTGTGCGGACTGTTTCTGTATGGACTTGTGGCTCTTGCCATGTACCTCACACAACCCCCACCTAAAAAATCCCAAACTATCCCTTTAATCAGATCTTTCCTTAGTTAACGAGGGCCTCTACTATGCACTCTGGTCCATGATGGACAATGCCTGCATTGTCAACATAAATTCAACCTCTGATGAGGTAAATGTCCGATCATGGTTTAAGACTTTGGTCTGGCCCCACAGGCGGCCTATGAAGGGGTCTAGTCCACCAGTTTGCCTTTGCTTCTTCAGTAGTGAGGCTCATGGTTTTCCTTCTACTGGGCATCGCCTCAGTGTTTCTGATCTCAGCTGTTTTCATTGTTGCCTAGTGATGAAATATGTAATGATAATATAACACTTCTGTGATCTCTCAGGTGATTCTGAAAGAGGTGGACTCATTGCTCTACGTTGACACTGATGTGCTGTTCCTGCGGCCCGTGGATGATATCTGGGGCCTCCTGAAGTCCTTTAACAGCACCCAGCTGGCAGCAATGGCCCCGGAGCATGAGGTCCCAAAGATCGGCTGGTACAGCCGCTTTGCACGCCACCCTTTTTATGGAGTTACAGGGGTCAACTCTGGTGTAATGCTGATGAATCTGACCCGCATCCGCAGCACGTTATTCAGAGTAAGCTCACTCACAACATGTTCCCTTTGATACTGAACCAGGACTTTGCTGTCGGACTCCAGAAGATCATTTTTTACTGAAACCTTTTCCTATTTCAGAACAGTATGATCCCCAGTGGGCTGTCATGGGAGGATCTTCTACATCCACTCTATCAGAAGTACAAAAACCACATCACCTGGGGAGACCAGGACCTCCTTAACATAATCTTCCACTACAATCCAGGTACAAGTTCCTACACTGATCTCATGTAGTGCTGATGATTCTTGTGTTTTTTAAGTAATAGTAGAAACAAGAGGCGGGGGGCTTCGGTCCACAACAGTTTGACTCTGTGGTCTGTTGGTTGATCCAACATTTTTTTGTTTCATTACTGAGTTTGTTTTTCTGGCCCGACATCCTGAAGCACCACAGACTTCAAAAGTGCTACTGCATATTAACTCAAAGTGTTTCTATATTTAATTTCTGAGTTGTTTACAACACATGTAAATGAATATTAGTTTTTCTGAAGCCCTTTTCCCCACAGGCCTCACAGCACGCTTGTCTAGTGTATTCCCTCCACTCTCCGGCTCCATCAGACCGTGCACACCACACCCCTCTGGCTCCATTCTTGAAGTAGTGTGCAGCGCAGAACTGCAGGATTTGTACATAACCAGACTGAGCAGAAATGAAGAAAACAACACACTTTTGTGTTTAAGCAGTCTGTGCATGGGGCATTTGATGACAAAGATGATTTGTGAAGATTAGGTTAAGTAATGCGAAATGATATCTTTTCAGTCAACAACTAATCAGTTACTGGAGCCCAATTCACATAAAAAAAAAAAACACAGCGAAATTCTGTATTTAAAAAAAATCAGTACTTGAGCTCTGCAGCTCCTTATGAGAAAATAGTCAAGTATTAATTCTTTTGTTTTTGTTTTTTTTACTGTACAGTTTTTGGGGGCATTGAAATGTAGATGTTTGTGTGTGTATAGTCTCACCAACTCTGAATATCACAGTTATATATGTTATGACACATGACAATAATATATCTGGGAGTTGAGTTGTGTGTTGACAAAGAGACAGTATGGACAGCCCTGTAGTTTGAATGAAACGGTCTCACCATCGCTGCAACAGCACAGAACTTCATACCAACTTTGTTCAGTCAGTGTTCATTACCAGCTGTAGGGCAGAGCCTTACACTATGATCATAATTTATATCCTTACTTTGGTGTCACGTTAAAGCGTATCAACAACCCCGTTCACACATGCATAAAACCCCTGAAATTATCCAGACTGTAAGTGGGCGAGCTGTAGGTGAATGAAACAGCCGAGTTTTTCACTCTGACTTTACCTGGGGCATTTCCTCGTGCCCCCCTGTGTTATCTGTGTGAAGTCTGAGTGAGCTGAAGTGTGAGTGCAGCAGTGAACAGCTCGGGTAATTCACTGAGGCGAGTGGGAGGGCTGATGACATCATTCTGTGCTACCAGCGCGAAACTGAAAAAGGAAGACCTGACAGGACAGATAAAATCAACCACTGCATGAGAAGTTTGACAGCTAGGGGATAAAACAAACTCAAATGTGCATCTGGACATTTTAAAATGCTGTTTTCACTGCACATCATCACAGTTCTGAAGAGCATCTGCTGTAAAACGATCTCCACAGGGGCCTCTCATGCTGCTGTTGGACACAGAGCTGAAACTCTGCAGCTTTCTTTCTCCGGTGTAGTTGCTGTGAACATAGTGACACTTCAATATAAATTACTGCTAAGTTGCTTGATGAGGACAAATTTATGGTCTGGGTGTCCATAGGTTTGTCTCTATGTATAGCGACCTCATGACAAAGTTGACTTCCAGCCTGACAGAATGTGTCTCGAGGTCGCTGCCCCTGAACACATCACACATGATGGGTCCCTGCCCACCCATCTGTTTTAGCTTTTGGGGTTATGGTAGCACATCATAGGTAGCCCCTAATGGAAACCTTACTCCACTGGTCCTTCCAACTAAGCCTTGTCTTCTCACACTGTCCCAGTTCACCCACTGCCCCTGCTGAGCCTGGGCAGACGTCTTTGTGCACCTTACTTCTTCCTCTTGTCTGCCTACCTGCTCTGCTACCAGCTTCCTCCTTCTTCCAAATGGTTTGCTTGAGCCAAGCCCCAAGCCTCCCCGGCCTCGCTGCACATTGCCTACAGTTTCTGCATGCCTAAAAGTTGCCTCTCCATATCCTGCACTGCCTGTCCTGGGCTCCACTTCCTTCCTTTGGTTGGATTTGAGACCAGGTAACTGCCCTGTCTTTGCAGCAGCAGTTCTCTTTGCTGTTGGTACTTCATAAGCTGACAGGGGCCGCATCAACCTGGGGAACAGCCCAAACTGCATGCTCCAGAGCTCCAGCCTCTCCAGACTTGTCTGTCTTTTCTAATCCTCCTGCAGCATCTTTCCTGAGCTCTTCTACCTGCTCACTGTCACTCAGATCTGCAGTGTACCACCTCCCTGATTCTTCACAAACTGCTGGGATTTACAGATTATGAATGTAAAGAATATGCAGCTGTAACAGAATGAGGGTGCAGGTTTATGTGGAGCTAATCCTGCCACGCATTTGACTCTCTGCTTCATTCATTCTACAGCAGTATCTCTACATCAGATTCTGTGTTACTGTGTATTTCCAGAGTGTCTCTTCATCTTCTCCTGCCAGTGGAACTACAGACCTGATCATTGTATGTATGGGAGTAACTGCAAAGGGGCTGAAGAAGAGGGGGTTTCTATTCTTCATGGCAACCGTGGAGTCTATCACGATGACAAGCAGCCTGCATTCAAAGTGGTCTATGATGTGATACGAGAGGTAGGTATCCCCCCGTCTGTATTCTGTTATATCATCGTAATAACATGTTGACTCAATAACACATAAAGGTCCAAAAGTTAAGACGTGACACATTCAGTGGAACTAAGGTCAAACGAAGAGGAAAACTGCTGTTTAGGCTTTTCCTATTACTGATCCAAGTCTTTCCTCCACTCTGGAGTAGTACAGAGAATCCTCCTCTGATTTTGGACTGTTCTTCATTTGTTTCATTTGTTCGTTTATTCCTCTGACAAAAAAGAAAACCCTTGCTTGCACTAAACAATCTTTTGTTCCGCTGAATGATTATAACAATAATAATAACACATTTTATTTTAAAGCACCTTTCATGACACCCAAGGACACTGTACAAGTTTAATACCTTGATGTGACTAAGACAGGACAATGTCACTTTTTCCACAGTTTCCATTTGAAGACAACATGTTCCAGTCACTTTTCTACCCCATTCAGACCAAGTTCCTGGACACAGTCAACACCCTCTGTGGTCGAATTCCTCAGGTTTTCCTCAAGCAGATAGAAAAGACGATGAGAAAGGTTTTTGAGGAGAGAGTGGTGCGTCATGTCAAACCACATTAGTAATTTGTGCTTTTATTTTTTCTGACAACAGAGTCCATTATGGTGTGGATTAAGTCTCAAGAGCTGTTTGCTCTGTATTTGCAAAACTGTCCACATGACTGGAGCAATCTGGCAGAAACTGTATCATCTCATGAGAAGACAGCTAACCAGTGTTGTGCACATGGAGAAGCACCAACACACTGACTCTGTCTGTCCAAATCTTCTGTGACCCCACTGAATACATGATGTGATCAGTTTGTCCTTTTGGTTTTATTTGACTGTTATCCAGGGACGTGAAAACACTTCAGGGTATTTAGTGCCCCCCTACCCCAGAAAATGAGAGAGGAGAGAGAAGGTGAGAAAGAGAAATCACACACAGGCCGATTTATTAGGCCTACCTTGTTAGTACAGGCTCTGGAGCTCCAGCCTTCATTCTTCACTGTACAGATCCTACGAGGAGCTGGACACATTCATCCAAGATTCTGGTCCACGCTGACGTGACGGCATCACAGTCGTTCCAGCTCTACTGGCTGTACATTCACGATGAGAATCTCCAGTTCCATCACATCCCAAAGGTGCTCTACTGGATTGAGATCTGGTGACTGCAGAGCCCACTGGAGTACTGTGAACTCATCGTCATGTTGACGATGTTGACAGTTTGAGATGATCTGAACATTGAGACATGGAGCTGCTGGAAGTGTCCATCAGAAGATGGTCCACTGTGGTCATAAAGGGATGGGCATGGTCAGAATTTGATATACGGTGAACATGTCTGTCATAAAAGTAGACCTGTCTGATAAGATTTAACTGGAGATTTAAATAATTAATGAGGTTTTGCTTATACATTTATGAACAAGTGTCTGACTCGTCTTTTAGATCATTTCTTATACTGTGGATGCTTCAATGAAAAAAAGCATTTTAATGTGAGCATCAAAGGGATACGCCAACTTTTTTTTTGTTGCCTCACTCCTGAGTCCATGACAAGACGATAGACTCCATTCTTTTGACTGTGCATGCAGTAACAAGGAAGAGACAGGCAGGGCTCACCCACCGCTAATTAGCTTAGCTCAAGCACTGGGAGTCAATGGGTAGTGTTAGCCTGCCTCTGCCTACAGTCATCAGATAAACTCTTCAGCAACTCTAAACAGTCCTGTGTGCTTGTTGTTGGGATCCATGTTCAGAGCACCTAGCCATTGTTTCATCCACTTCAGATTTCTAGTTGGTAAAAATAAGAAAAAGATTTGACCCTGTCTTCTGCTTACTGTCACAACCCCAGCACACGCAAAGAGGCATCTTGTAAAATTCTGATTTATGACTCTCTCCCTCCTACAAACTCCTTCACCGATCTACTGCTTGAGCTCTTCCTTGACTACTTCATCTATTCTTCTTTGTCTTCTTCTTTCTTCCTCAGCTGTTAACTGGGGCGCATACACCCAGTGGTTTGGCTTGTATGTAATTCTTTTGAAAATTTCATGAAGTGCTAATCTTGGTCTAAAAATATATAATGTAACATAATATGGTAAAAAAAAAATGAGTGACAACAAGCACACAGGACCGTTTAAGGTGCATTCACACCGAACGCGACTTGGAGACCGAGATGGCGTCGACCACCCAAGTCCTGTCACCTGTCCATAGCTCATTCTGTCAACGTCGCCCTCGCTCAGTGACGTCACGCCTGCTCGAGCTTCACTGCGATCATATCATATCATATAATAGGATGTTTTTGCTGACATTATTCCAACTGTATCCTTTTCACTCAGCTACCAACCACAAAACACTGGTCAAGGCTGATCGTTGCTGATCGCGGCTGTACGTTGACTCTGCATGAAGAGTGGTCGCCGAGGTCACCCAAATCACGTTCGGTGTGAACACATGTTTAGAGTTGCTGAAGAGTTTATCTGATGACTGTAGGCAGAGGCAGGTTAACACTGCCCATTGACTCCCAGTGTTTGAGCTAAGCTAACTAGCGGTGGGTGAGCTCTGTCTGTCTCTTCCTTGTTGCTGCAGCACAGTCGAAAGTCTGGAGTCTATCTGCTTGTCATGGACTCGGGAGTGAGGCAAGACAGAAAAACAAAAGAAAAAGTTGGCGTATCCCTTTAACACATTTCACACTGTGTATATTCTTTGAGGAAATTCAGACCAAGCACATAAGCCCCCTGTGTAAATAGCAAAACATCCACTCAGCTGATTTAAAGGGGATGAGAGCTGACACTCTGATTGGTTTGATCTGTTTTATGTCAAACACACCCATGCATGATCAGGTACATAATCCACCCTTTTTGCGCCCTGCGCATTATTCTATGGTGTAAACGGCCTGCGCTGAGCTTTCCAGCCCAAGCCGATGGGCTTAGCTATTCCCACTGGTCTATTCGGGGGGGAGATGAGGCTACCCTGAGAGCAGCTGTTATATAGAAGAGACATGTCAAACACACTAAAGGGAATATAAAACTCTAAAAAGCATAGAAGGGCTCTTCACATCCAATACTGCCATTAACTGAAAGCATCATGAGTTTTGTTCAAAATGAGTGGAAAACAGTCTGGCACATGCCACTCTGCAGACATTAAAATAGACTCTGCCAACACAGAAATGGTCTGATTGGGTAACCCGGCAACTGATCATTACAATCAAAACCCCATTAATACTAGATTTTTGTATTTACTCGCATATTTCACTTAAAACATGCAAGTACTAATCAGTAATTGTTAAAAATGACAATATTTAGAGTAATTTTTGTGGCTTCATTTTGACTTTTTTAGTTATTTTTGTCTCATTCCAGGGTGGTGCTATGGAATCGTTCACTGATATTCATAACATCATTTATTAATATCAGTATTGTTGATGTACTACTCCAGGCTGTGAGTAGTTTTATAAAAATTATGTTTGTCTGGTGATCAGAGAGAGCAAAGCCATCAGGTTAACTCAGGAGTCGGTCTCTCTAAAGTGTGATTTCTCTTCTGTTGGAGCATTAAACCTCTACACAAAGAAACATTCCCCAGATTTTAAAAATAATTTCTCCCCAATGAACCAGAAAAAGCATTTTCATTTAAGTGTGAGCATTCTGAAGGAGGGATGTGAACTCTTCTGAACATGGGATGTTTTTTGGTAGTGTATTGGACTGAAGGTGGAAATTCTGATTTCCACATGATCATGCCTTCTGAATAATTTCCCTGAGAAATGGTTGATGATAAATGGGATTATAGTTCCTGTAACCAAAAGGATAACCTGTTGAACCATGTCCTTTAAGCCACGTCTAGATTAGGAATAGGAATCAAATCCAATCAATATCATTCGTCTTGAAGTTTAACAGTTTCCTTGTCAATTCCTTCCATATGGTTTTGCATGCCTTTCAAATCAAGGATGTCACGTTCTTATCAGAGGAAGTCAGCACAAATAACAACAAAAAAATCAAGGATGAGGTCATGGCAGTAAGTGTTTAAGGTTGTGGCTAAATTTCACATAAAATGACACAAATTCTGGTGTCTGTATGATTTCAAGCAGGGGTGGAAATAACAGCAATGTGCAACGTGGCATTAAGGTATCAGGAGTGCCATGTGTTTGGTGTTGTTGCATCTGACGGCCTGTGGCCAACTATTTTTCTACATTGTAAATCCACAGAAATCATTCATTCATTTCATCATCATCATTCATTTTCCATACTGCTTATCCCTTTCAGGGTCGCTACCTGCTGCACCACCATGCTGCCCCCACACATATCAGTAAGGGACTAAATAAAGAATGGAATTGATAAGCAGAATTAATAACTGCATCAGTGTCAATAAAATAAGTCAGAAATCAGAACCTAAATTCAGGACTCACAGGCCTAAAGGTTTGAAAACAGTTTATTTACAGGCAGGGAGTCAAAGAAAGGCAACAGTGTCCAAAGGATGAGGCTAAAGGTAAAAAATAAAAAAATAAATAAATAAATAAAACAAGGTGCAAGGAACTGGTGATGAGAGAGAAGAAGACGTGATTAAATACAAGAGGTAACGGGGAGGAGACAGTCAGGAGCAGGTGGGCACAAGAATCTTAAAGGGGCAGGAACAACCCGACACAAACATGAGTGAGTGATTTTAAAATAAAACACGAAACAAGACATGAAACTTGGGAAACATAAAAGCTTTGTAAAGTACATACGAAATGTTTCCTTATTTTTGGTATTTAAGGAATTTTTCATGTCGAATTCTATTTTAATATTTAATTCACTTTTTTTTTACATCACAATCATTCTGAAGCACCAGATCTATGGAGTGCGAATTACAGGACATTTCTTAGAATGTTTACTAGCATTTGTGTGTGAATCTGCAGGGTGGAAAAGTAGTGCCAAAGATCATATGACAGTGTTTCGTAGTTGTAAAATATATATATTTTTTATTTTTGTACTTGAAGGATTTTTTTTTTTTTATAATTGAAGAAATATGTTTCTTGTATGTGTAAAACATGCTGTATTTGTTTCTGAAGCATGATGTATTTGTTTGATAGGTATGTTTCTTATTTGGAAAACGGAATGCATTAGTGATGCATTGATGTTTTGTATTTGCAAACCACACTGAGTTTGTCTGTGAATCGTTGGGCGTGAGTATATATACATGTTTTGTGTGTTTGTGAGGTCTGGGCATGATTTTAACTCCATACAGATCGTTCTTTTATTAGTTTGATCACATTTTGTGGGCGACATTCCGGTCCTAACTAGATTAATGTTTTAATTTGTATCTTCAATTCCAATGAATCTGTGGAAATCTGATCCACAGAAACTGCCGTCGCACTCCTGGCATGTGTAGGGTGTTGTTTCTTTTAGATTTTACTTAAGACGTTCCTGCAGCTCCAAACATGATAATCACATCCAGGCTGCTCGCCTTTACCGTAAAGACTGCTCAGGCGCACCGGTAAACACAGCGGGCTCCGGCCGTAGTGACAGGCAGCTGTGACGTGGAGGTTGGCTCGAGCACGGTGTCATGGCTGCCCAGGGGGCGGGGCCGCAGGGCAGGCAGTGACGTCATAAGGCCGTCTGATATGGAGCCCTCCTCTTCCTCTGACGGAGGACCGAGCAGCAGAGAGCAGCGGGCACCGCTTCACGGGCGACAGTCAACCGCGAGGGACCGACATGATGGAGACGGAGTGTCTGCAGAGTGCGCTGGAAGGTACCGGTGGTCCGGAGTGTCGGTCAGCCCGGCGGGGCCGAGGCTCCCGGGTTAATGTCTTACATCAGAGGGCCAGTGTTAGCTCACAGGCTAATTTCAGTAGCCACCATTAAAGAGTAGCATGGACGGAAGGTAACACGGTTTCACAGTTTGATGCCTGAAGCAGGGCCACAGATCTCACTGCGTTTAGACCTCCTGTTATAGAAGTTTTCCGTGCCTGTCCTCGTTATCTGACTGTGGCCGGTTTGAGCCACAAGTCTAAAATTAACCGGTAAACCGGCATCTCCACCACGGTCCACGGCGGTGCAGCTGCGGCTAACAACCGAGCTAGCTCCTGCACTGACCGGAGACCAGGACGGTCTGAGGGATAGTTCTCCTCTTTTCATGGTTTTATCCTCATATAAGGTCAAAGGGTCTGCTATTGTCCCAAACCAACACTAAAGATCAAGAGGGTCTTTTGTTAAAGAAGATCACAACAGCAGAAACTCTGAAGTAAAACGCTCGTATTCAGTATTTGTTTGATCAGTGAGGCTAACATTTGGAAATAAATCGAGGACTGATTGGTTATTGACCCATAATATTCTCTCCGTCCCTAGATTTCGATAAGAAAACTCAAAAGGAGGCATCCCCTCTTCTGGAGCAGTTTCTATGTCACATTGCAAAGACTGGAGAGACCATGTAAGTGCACACGTTAACATGAATGTGTTTAAAATGTTCTGTGCTGAAATGAAATTCACTTCTCTGCATCCCAAAGACTTCAGACAGTTTATTTCTTAGTAACGGAACTTAGATTTGATTTCTAAATTTGTCAAGCAGTGCTTAAGACATTTATATTAGAGTTACTCCAGGGGACATGACTTAATAATGTGATTGTTTATGGCTCAGAATTCAGCTTCAGATTATTGCTGAGGACTTAAATCTAGATGTTGTGATAAACCAAAAAATCTCCTCTCCAATTAAACAGGAAATATATTTCAGAGAAATCTTTTCTTATTTGAACTTCACCAGTCAAAATCATCAGATTTTCAGCTTTACTGCAGTCAACGGCCACTCTTTACAAATAAATCTGTTTTAATCAAAGTCCAGGGAGACTCACAGAAGATTTCTATTTATACTAAGACCACAGAGACTCAAGGCCGTCCACACATAAACGTTTTAATAACTTTCTCCGTCAAGATGGCATCGTTTCAGTAAAAGTGTTTGTCCACATGAAAACATTAAACACTGTAGTACATATGCCAGGCCTGTAGGTGGCGCTGTAACACTGCTGCAGACATACAATAAATCCAGAGAAGAAGACATGGAGCATGTACATACATCAGAGATGTAAACAAACTGTGTCGTCTGCTGTTCTCCGTGTCCTCTTGTTGCTCATGGTGGTCGTAGAGGAGCAGAAGATTTTACTGTTAAAGCCAAAACAAGCTCAGGAGCTCCTGCAGCACCGTTTTCAGACATTGTTTCTGTTCTTGTTGAGGTTAGGGCATGTGGGTTAAGGGAGAGGCATTTTTGTTGTACACACGAGGGCAGTGTTTTGGGATTTATTCACTCTGGGACCTGTTTTCTGGGCATTTTTCAGCACCCAAAATGCCTGATCTGTGTGGATGAAAGGCCTATATGATAAAATGACTTCTGTGGATACTCCTGAACTCGTCTCCATGTGGACAGCCCCTCAAACATGAAGGCTGGAGGTATATTTGCTGTTGCTGAAAATGGTGGCCACATGCTCCCCTGTTGGTTTAGTACAGGGGTGTCCAAACTACGGCCCGCCATACATTTTTAATTGGCCCGTATCAAAGTCCAAAATATAATGGACTATGCCCTGCACGTAATATTTGCACTTCACTGTATTGTACTTCTTAGTTTCAACACTAGGTGGAGCAGCTGTCTCGACCAGGGTCACTTTTCTCTCATGCCATATTATTAACCCTAATTTTTAATTTTCCTTTTCTGATTCCAATTAAATGACAGCATTCACATAGTTACACAGTGTCCGAAATACCTGTCAATATTCGGTCAATTTCGTCAATTAGAAATGACTGACAAATAGATCTATGAACAGGATCAGCAGCGCGACTACAGCGCACAGGTCACAACCACTGCAGGTGACGAGGGTCTTATGTTTTGCACTGACAGTTTATTTGGCTCTTTCTCCCATTTTCTGGTATTTGTGGCTGCTGCAGCTCGTCCTGTAAACTCAATAGCGGCGGTAAAATCACTTCCACTAAATGTAGGCCTATCATTATATCTCATTCCACAGCCGTCCCAAACCATCTGTCAGACTGCAGTAAGTGTCTTTACCATCTGAATGAGACACACAACACGATCTCTGATATCAGCTTTGTGTGGAAATACCTCAAAATTTTGTAAGAAAATGCAAACCATGCGCTGATCTGGAGGGATAAAATTGTTGCGACATTTGGCCAAAGTTTCAAAAACACTGAATTCATACTCCAAAACACAAAACACTGCAGCACCGGATGGGTTTACCTTCAGGCAACAAGAGCTGCTCACTGAAGAAAGACGCCAAAATCTCAAATCTCACACGATGTGAGTGAGAACTTGTTTTAAGATTTTTACTTTTTAATTTTGAGTGATCATAAATTTAATCCAGCTGATCTATGAACAGTGCAGCGCGCACGTCTACTGCGCTCTAAAGCCACATCTGAACGCGAACGGCATGTAGAATCTCTTTCGGCTTAATATCATGACTTTAAAAACACCAAATTATTTGATTCAACAAATTTCGTTAGGTTACAATGTTATGAATTGTAAAATATCACTTCCATGAGCCTGTTTCTTCATGACTCCTCAACTTTACGTCTTTCTTCTGTTTTGCGCGCACATGGCTAATTTGCATGCACGCACAGGATTGGCTGGCTCCGCTTGAAAAAACAATATTCCTGAATACATGTTTTAAATTCTAAATGCTGGACATGGTGAGCTTCAAGCCTATCTCAGCTGCTATTGGGCGAGAGGCGGGGTACACCCTGACCGGTGGCCAGTCGATCCCAGGGCCACAGTTAATTAAGCTGATGCTTATTTTTTAATGAACATTACTTGGTTTGTTAACAAGCTCAATTATTTATTTGTGTAACAAGCTTAAAATATCCACATCTGCTTTTTCTCCTCTTGTCTCTCCCTTCATACAGGACAACGAAGGGGGATCAGTATCTTAAGAACCTGTCTGAGGCTGTGGCTGAAAGAATGACCTGCCAACCTTTTTGTAAAAAATAAATGAAAATCTTCTAATTTACATAATTTACCTGTATTTGATTGATATTACCAACATTAGTGCGTTAGAGGTGAGGCAGTATACCTCACGTCGAGTGAGTGGCCCAGTTCTTCGTATATTTTTCTGTATGTGGCCCTCAGGAGAAAAAGTTTGGACACCCCTGGTTTAGTATGTCAGCTGTGCACTTCCTCCAGACCTGGGAGGCAAGGACACAGAGACATGCAGGGCACCAAAAATGTATCTGGGAAAAACAATCTTTGGGGGTTCCTGTGCAGAGCGTTTGCTACTCATGGGAAAGAAATGGATTTGAACGTGCATGGAGCTCTCTCTGATGCTGTACGCCTTAACAAGGAGGGGTAATTGTCTTAAAAGCATCGGTCAGGGTGTTTGAAATGATTAATACACACAGAGTGCTTGAAGTAGTTCATCATTCAACAGTTTACAGCACTGGTCCAGTAGGGTTTAGGGTCCCAACAGGCATCATAGGACGCCTTCCAAAAGTTTTCTCAAAACAGAATGTTGATTTTCATTGTATTATATGGCTTGAGCAAAACAAATATCACTATCATTGGGATAACACTGTTGTAGTACCAATAGATGTGCAATACGTTATAATAAAATGAATGCATTTAAGCTTTTACTTAGTGCTCTAACAAACACTGTGTCTCAAGGACTTTTGTGCTCCTCAAAAACAGTTTGGAAGTGTTATTTCAGTCACTTATTTCTCCCCTTTAATAATACTAAGTGCTGTTGTCTCATACAGTTTTGGAAAACCTGATTAGTCACCTGTACAGCAAGGTACAACTAGTAAGGATCATGCTTCTGTGGAATGAACAATGACATGGGGGTGTTGTCACTCTGGAGAATGAAGTTATGCCCAAGGCCTGATGGATTCACCGCTGGCTCCAGAGTCACATTCAGATATCAGACTGCATTGAGACCACCTCAAAAACTCGTTTTGGCATGCTTGATGCCAGTGTTGCCAGGAGGCTAGTGGGAATGTTGCTCCAAGTGGTGAAGATGGCTTCACGGAGGGCGTCCACTGTCTGGGACTGATGTCCATTTCTGTAATCTCCCCTTGTCCCCCCATCCCCAAATATTCTCAGTTGGACTTAGATGAGGGGAACACGCAGGATAGTCCAAAAAAGAGACGTTATTCCACTGGAAGAAGTCCTTTGTCAGGTGGGCATTGTGAACTGCAGCATTGTCCTGTTGAAAAACTCAGACATTACCACACAGACCAGGGCCCTCAGACATTACCACACAGACCAGGGCCCTCGGTTATTACCACACAGACCAGGGCCCTCGGTCATTACCACACAGACCAGGGCCCTCGGTCATTACCACACAGACCAGGGCCCTCGGTCATTACCACACACACTAGGGCCCTCGGTCATTACCACACAGACCAGGGCCCTCAGTCATTACCACACACACCAGGGTCCTCGGTCCAGGGCCCTCAGTCATTACCACACAGACCAGGGCCCTCAGTCATTACCACACAGACCAGGGCCCTCAGTCATTACCACACACACCAGGGTCCTCGGTCCAGGGCCCTCGGTCATTACCACACAGACCAGGGCCCTCAGTCATTACCACACAGACCAGGGCTCTCAGTCATTACCACAATGACCAGGGCCCTCGGTCATTACCACAAAGACCAGGGCCCTCAGTCATTACCACACAGACCAGGGCCCTCGGTCATTACCACAATGACCAGGGCCCTCGGTCATTACCACACAGACCAGGGCCCTCGGTCATTACCACACAGACCAGGGCCCTCAGTCATTACCACACACACCAGGGTCCTCGGTCCAGGGCCCTCGGTCATTACCACACAGACCAGGGCCCTCAGTCATTACCACACAGACCAGGGCCCTCAGTCATTACCACACAGACCAGGGCCCTCGGTCATTACCACGAAGACCAGGGCCCTCAGTCATTACCACACAGACCAGGGCCCTCGGTCATTACCACAATGACCAGGGCCCTCAGTCATTACCACAAAGACCAGGGCCCTCAGTCATTACCACACAGACCAGGGCCCTCAGTCATAACCACACAGACCAGGGCCCTCAGTCATTACCACACAGACCAGGGCCCTCAGTCATTAGGGAAGCCCCCTGCAACATCTTCACATAGACAGCTGCTGTTTGAGGCCCCTGCACAGCCTGAAGCTCTGTTGTTCCACTGAAGGAAAAATCAGCCCAGATCATGATGGCGCCCCCTCCACTGTGAGGGGATAAAACATTTAAGGTGGATCTCCTTGTCATGACAGTAACGTTGAACCAGGACCGTCAAGGTTAATTTTTTTTTTCTTTTCAAAGAATAAAACTGTCTTCCACCTCTCAGTGTCCCGTGTTTGGTGCTCTGGTCCAAACTCCAAACGGGCAGTTTTGTGGCGTTGAAGGAGTCGAGGCCTTTGAAGACTTTTTGTTCTTAAACCTTCTCTCTGGCAGATGCTGTCTGATGGTTAATGGACTGCAGTCGTCACCAGTAACAACCTTAATTTGGGCCGACCGTCCCGTGTCTTGGCGGTCAGCTAATTGGATCCTCTGGCTCAGGGCCGGTGAAATGTTTTTGGGGTCTACTACTTGACTTTTTTGTCCCATAACCCTCAGGATCTTAAAGAAGGTTAAAATGACCGTCTTACTGCGTCCAACCTCAGCAGCAATGGCGCTGTGAGAGGCTTCGCTTATGCAGCTGGACAATCGACCACGTTCACAGAGGGAAAGCTTTTCTGCCTTTGCCATCAGGAGGTCATGACAGTGTGAATACCTGACAGAAGATGATACTGAATTCATGTTTTTGTGAAGATTTTGGCTTTTAAAGGCTGTGGTCTTAAACTTTTGATCAGCTGATGAACAGCCTATTTCAGTGTAATGGTTGTTTGTAATGAATTGCTTACTCAGTTTTTTTTTGTCCCACTCCCATTTCTTCTTTTTGCATTTTGAAGCTCTACTTTGGACCTTCTTAAGATCCAACAGGGCAAAATGTAAATTCTTGCAATTTTTCAACTGGTCTTAAAATTTTGATCAGGAGTGTATACAAATACATATGAATATATATTTGTATATATGTATACATACATTATTATTAAAGGAGAGGGATATTGTCCAAAATAATCCCCAAACTTGTTTTGAAGTCCCAATGATCTTAAACAGGTAGACCTATTTTTATTTTTTAAATAATAATGAAAAGTGCATTTAAAATGAAAGTGAATCTGTAAAATGATCTTTATTTCTTAAAACATGTGAAAAAGAATGTCTTAGTGTCAGTTAGCATATTACTGTCAGTGGCTCTTAATTTAAACTCTTTTCTTGATCATTTGGCTATCCATCTGTATCTATTTAAGCTTTTTTCAAAGCGAGCATCCACATACACCTGATCTTTGTGAATAATTCATAACCTGAAGTATTAGGAAGCCTGAATTCAAATGTTCACGGCCCATATGTTCTTATCTGTTGATGATGTAGATTAAACTGTTGTACTGAATGTAATCCAGACTCTTTTAAAAACTAATGCAGCATTCCAGTTGTACTGGGAAGTCGGGATTTACGAGTTCCAAGTGGGAAATTTCATCTGGAATGCCCCCTGAGGTCGGAATTTCCTACTGGGAAGTCGGGGGATCCTTGCCACCCCCGAGTTAAACATTTATTAAGCTCCTGTCATGTTCTGTTTATCAGCACTTTGGACGAGTGTTTGTCGCACTAAATCAGCCGTACACAAAGTATTGTTCAATGTTTATATAAATAAATACTGCTATATTGTTAGTTACATTCTTCATGTAGTATGTGTGAACTACAACACTGGTCGTGCGAACAACGGCTAACAATAGCCTGGTAGATGGACATGTTTTTTCTGACTTTGTAACTGGAACGCTGATAACTGGGATATGATGCCATTCCTGCTCTCCTCTTCCCAGTTCAGATGTAAATGAGCGCAGCATAATGCCAGCATGAACTTTGTGTATTGGAATGACAGCATGCTTATGTTTGATTAAATAACTGTATCTACATATTTAATTTGCTAATCCAGACTGTTGAACCTTTCTCTGTTTAACCTCCAGACTGCAGTGGTCTCAGTTCAAAAACTACTTCCTGTTTAAACTGGAGCGGGTGATGGATGACTTTAAAGCCTCAGCGCCTGAACAGCGAGGCCCAGTTAACTCCAATGTTGAGTCCATTCCCTTTGAAGACATGAAGGAGAGAATCCTGAGGATCGTTCAGGGCTACAATGGGTAGGTGTGAAACCTCACAAATACATTTCTCTGACAGTGGGATAAGTTTCAGGCACACCATGGGTATGGTTTTCCATCAAGTCCCTTTGAAAGCACAGCGAGATAAGGAAGATTACAAAACATGGCCAAGCCTTCTCCCCATGTACCTAAAGTGATTTGTTTGAGCTCACTAAATAAAATCGTAGAGGATTTTTAGAACTTTTCTTGAACATTTATTAAACAGGTTCCTTGACATTAAGCCCCTCATACACACTCTCAAAAATTCAGACGTTTACAAGCACTTTTGTGTTGTTTTGTTTTCAGTCAAAAGACATACATAATTTCAATGAGAATAATGCATATAAAATAAAATGACCTCTATGAAAGTATACATGAAGAGAAGGAGAAAGGGAAGGTCCCTGGTCATCCCAACCCACCAAAATTCAATGTTTTCATTGTTAAATAAGTTACGACAGGCTTCTGCTTCAGCAGGCAGACGTCCAGATGCAGCTTTGCCGTTAAATTGTCCAGACAGTTCACTTCCTTGAGTCTTTGTTTCTGTTGGTCAGAGGTTGGTTGTTGGTGCTTTTATGAGCTCTTAATACAGATTCTCTCTCACCCTAACCCTTCAAATGGCATATTTCCCAGGATTGTCATTGTGGTTGTAATGGTATACTCAGGTGCAACATCTCAAAGAGTTCCTTTTTTACTTTTTCCTAAAATGGCTCTATTTTTAGGCAGTACCAGAAATTATGGGACCAATCCCCACCTTTTTAAACTTTTAATATAGAATTTAATTAGACTCTGTACACTATGAGGTGAGTCTT